>APFE031536240.1:30589-53442 GCA_000404065.3 Pinus taeda | reverse complement strand
CATATGCATCACAACCAAACACTCTGAGTTTAGAATAGTCACAAGGGTGTCCTTTCCATACCTCTTGCGGAATCTTGCAGCCTATCACTGTCGATGGAGATCGGTTTATCACATAACAAGCTGTTGCCACCGCTTCCGTCCATAACTCCTTTTGCAACCCAGCGTTACTCAACATACTCCTTGCTCTCTCTAGAAGAGTCCTATTCATGCATTCAACAACTCCATTTTGCTGAGGAGTATAAACCGTGGTCTTATTTCTCTCAATCCCTGCATCCTTGCAATAGCTGTCAAACTCCTTGGAAGTAAACTCACCACCATTGTTAGTTCTTAAACACTTTATTGTTCTACCAGTGTTGTTTTCTACCAATGCTCTAAACTGCTTGAAAACTGAAAACACATGAGACTTTCTTTTCAACATGTAGACCCAAACTTTCCTAGAAAAGTCATCAATGAATGATACAAAATAAGACGAACCACCAAATGAAGCTGTAGGAGCTGGACCCCACACATCTAAATGGATATAATCAAGTATACCTTTACTAGTATGTTTGCCTGTTTTAAACTTTTGTTTACTTTGTTTACCAAACAGACAATGTTTACAGAAATCCAATTTTCCAGATCTTAGATTAGGAAGTAACTTTCGGTCAGCCAAAATTTTCAATCCTCTTTCACTCATATGCCCCAATCTTTGATGCCATAAGTGAATGAAACTACTGTCATGTTCAGACACAGACACATGATCTAACCCAATTCTACCTTCTAACTAAAATAGATTTCCTACTTTCTTAGCCTTCATCACTAGTAAGATACCTTTATAGATTTTCATAACTCCACCTTGAATTACAGTTTTATATCCATTTGAATCAAGTGCTCCTAATGAAATCAAATTTTTTCTTAGATCTGGTACATGCCTCACATCAGTTAATTTTTTGGTTGTGCCATCAAACATTTGTAGTTGTATGCCTCCAATCCCAACAATATTACATGTTACATCATTACCCATGTACACAACACCATCATCAATTGATATATATGTTTTAAACCAATCTTATGTATACACATGTGGTTAGATGCCCCGGAATCTAACAACCAATGTTGATCATGTTTTGAAGCATTAACAGACAATACCTCATCACTCATACTTGAAACTGAACCTGTATCTGTGGTATTGGCTTCCTTCTTTTCTGTCGAAGAGCCCTCTTTATCAGCCTGCTTTCGCTTCCAACAATCCTTTTTCAAATGTCCAGCCTTGCCACAATGCCAGCACTTCATCTTTGGCTTCTTTCCTTTGGACTTTGAACGAGAGTCGCTATGCTTTCCCCCGGAGTGTCTCTCTCGTGAGCGACCTTTGGCCATCATTACCTCTGATGTAGATGTGTCTGCATTCGACCTCTTCCTCATCTCCTCAGCCAACAAGGCTCCAACAACATCGTCAAACTCAAGAATATCTGATGTACTAAAACTTATGGAAGTAACAAAATGATCCCAGGATTCAGGTAAAGAACATAATAAAGTTATCGCCTTATCCTCTGAATCAAATTTTACATATAGACTGTTTAATTGCACCAACAAGGTATTAAAAACATTCAGGTGATTAGCAATTGAGGTACCTTCTTTCATCCGCAAACTGTAAAGCTGTCGTTTCAGGAGAATTCGGTTTGTCAAAGATTTCGTCATGTAGAGCTTCTCAAGCTTCGACCAGAGGCCTGCGGCGGTTTTCTTTGACACAATGTTGAACAAAACATCGTCCGCCAGACATAACCGAATTCTGCTCAGAGCTCTAGCATCCATCTCATCCCATTCATCCTCCGTCATGGAAGCAAGTCTTTTGTTTTTCCCCAATAGTGCTTTCGCCACACCTTGTTGAACTAGCAGATCGTGCATTTTCACCTTCCAGATCTCAAAATTATTCTTGCCATTGAATTTCTCAATTTCAAACCGGGCACTTTGATTTTTCGCCATCTTGTATCAGCAAAAAATAATAATCTCCAATAGCCAACCAGCAATAAAAAAAAATTGCCTATGCCTTTGAAAATTTCTGCCTATGTCTTTGTACTTATGCCATTAAAAAAAAATCTGCCTTTGCACTCATTTACAAACAAAAATGGCCTATGCCATATACACTTTAAAAAAAAAATATAAGTCCTTTTCAAAAAAGGCTTCAATATCCTTAGAACTCCTTTTTGTGTAATGGCATAAAAAATTAATTCTTTCTCCACCACATGCGTTCACCAAAATTACATATATATATCCGTGTTGATTTAATACATATATCCACTATACCCGTACCAAAACTAGATTGGATGTGTAGATCTTTAAGAGTTCTTGCACTTCAGGCCGAACGATTGATTTTCACAATCTATGTCAGGCAAGTCTTCAAATATAAATCATACCCACAACAGATTTAAATCATACCCACTCTGTTTCTTTTAAACCTATATATATGTCAGTGCTGTTTTAATACATCTACACCGTTTTCAATTCAGATCCACACCATTTTCCAAACAACATATATCCATGTTGTGTTTAATCCACCATTCAACATTTTTCCATTACGTTAACATGGTATTTCTCACATGTGTTTCAACCTTTTTCATTTTAAAACATATATGTAAACTATAGCGCATATATCCCTTTGCTTTAACATATATATGTCAAACAACGTCGTGTTTACAGCATATCCATGCTGAGTTTTAAAATAAAAATATATATATCCGCTGGTCTGTAAATCCAAAACCAATCATGTGCAAGTTTTACAATGAAAACAATGAATCTAATGCACATTCACACCAGGTATAACAAAAAACTAACCATTCATACCTCTGCACCACAGTTCCAGGCTCAGCGCTAACAACATTCACACGCAGGAAGGTTCACGCCCGCAATAGCACAGTCCGCCAGCACACAGCACCTCCAGGCAGTTCCTCCAACATGCTCTGATACCAATTGTTGGATCATGTGCACAACTATTTAAATAAACACAGAATTAACACAGCAGATCAAACACATAGAACACAACTTTTAACATGGTTCACCCAACCAATCCGGGCTACGTCCACCAAACATAGGCATCAGGAATATATTAATCAAAATTTGGAGATTACATCAATGAAACTCTCACTCTATCTCCTAGCTATCCGTATGACAACCTATTTTATAGTAGAGAGAATCTAACTGCTCTCACATCAGATTTAGGATGCATTAATTTGCTCCCAACAACCTGGAGATAATCGAGCAACAAATTTCCTATTGTTGTCACCTACAGAGATTTCTGCCTATTTCATTTCAACCAGAAAATCTCAATAGAAAACCTATGGAGACCTAAATATTTCATAGCCACTTGTCATCACTTCCTCATCTACAAGCTCATAATTATTTTGTAATCCAGTAGAGGTAGTAGAGGTATTTGTAAGTTCCATATCTTTCTCATAATCCATTGCAACATATCCCAATTTTTCCTTTATTTCTCAAACAATTTCTCGTTTCGTTGTTGTAATAAAAAAATACCCTCTCTCTATTATCATATCGTGTACTTCATTAGTTATGTCTCTACCTACAAGTTCTATTTTATCAATTGCACAAGAGAGTGTATCTCCTTCATAGATAGGAGGAACATAAGTGACACCAACTCAAGAATTGAGAATAATACCTGAACAAAATTAGGGATTTGAAAATATAATTTTTTTTTTTAATATGTATCAAGCATAAGATATTGTTGTGATCATATCAGTCTCGTAGCATTCACGAATAAAACTATTTGTATAAATTTATTTTACGATTTCCTTTTTCTAAATGATTGAAATGTGAGATTTCGAAGAGGTCTATTCAATACTTTAATATTCAAGGAAATTGACGTTGCAAATGTATAGTTCTTTCACTTGCATAAAGGGAAACCACAAATTTAATAGTAATATACATAACAGGTGTGTTAAAGGCTTCAAACACGAGTCATCTTCTTTCTCTTTTCCTTGGTATTCAAAGGAGCCTCTGTCATCAAAACTGGACGATCCTCAGGAAACACAAGGAGCTTGTTGTTGAACACTTGTCACCAGATTTTCTCCATGTCATTCCAATTGTTAATGATTATGTACTTGAGATGATATTTCAAGGTCACAATATCCCTCTTGTATAGTTCTCTATATCCACTATATGTATCCTTCTATCCCATGCCAACCATGACACTAGTGTGCCTCAGAACTCCCACCACACTAGCGAAAGAAAGTCTTGGAATATCATCCCTTTCAATTCCAACCTTCAAAAAATAATCACTTACTATCTTAGTACCATCGGAGTGGATATTTTTTTTACTTCTTGATAGAAGCGGCACATACTATCAATACAGAAAATATGTATGAATCATAAGCTGCCATAATCCTACCTTATCTATAACTCATTAAAAACCCAAATAAAATACACTTATATGGACTATAAAATGACCGACATCACTCCCTTGGGTGACTATTTCCATTTTACAAATAAAATACAATTACCATAAACATCTCCTAGGGTTGAAATTCATTCATATATGGTCGTACTCTTCCATTCCATGCACATGGAGTCAATACGATTGATGGAACATGTACGATTATTACGGAACCAATGTTACTTACCGTGCATGGGCTTAATACCACTGATGGAAAGGGTACAATTATTATAGAACCCATGTTACCCACCATTGACCATGATTTAAGGACTTTATATATCATCAATCAAACAACTTGAGGCTTTGTTGGCTAACACACTTGTAGTTATGCAAAAATTCACCAAATATTTACATAATTTGACCACCAATCTCAACCTCTCATAGACTTCATGCATGATGTGCATGGACTTGCCTCCTATTCTTATTCTCATACATCTTGGTAAATAAATGGGTAAGCTCAACCAACTTGTGAGACTCACTAGAAACTAGAGCTAATGTAGATGGATTCTCAGACAAAACTATCTCATACCCATCTTTGTATGAGCTAATTCCTTCTACCACCATCTATCAAAACATGGCCCCTCCACATGCTCCTCCCCATCTAGAAGTTGCATATACATGTTTATAAGTCACATCAACTAAATTGTCTCTCTCACTCGTATGAAATCATGGGCATTTTTAAGATTTCCCAAACTCTACAAAAAATAATTGGTTTTTCAATATCATGCTTCCATCTTCTAGATGGCTCTTTATCAAACTCTCCAAAATTAAAAGTTGGGTCTCCTCACCTACCCCAACAAGCCTTTAAAAGTTAAAATCACATTTCAAATTTTTAGTGAAAACTTAAACATTATCATCAAGCAATGAACACCCATTACTATAATAATTGATTGCATGCCTATAAGAGTACATGAATGAATGCAACATGAGCTATGAATAAATCAATATTTCTAAAACCAAACATCTCAAATATAGATAGAAGTTTGTAGAATAGATCTAAGTTTGTAAGAACTTATCAATCTGAAAATTCTAATCACTCCTATACAATATATACATGGGAATAAAAGATAGAGACTTAGCATATGTTAGGATAGAAATGAACTGTGGCAAAATCAATTCTTCTAATTTCATTAGTAATGATGAAATATTTGCCCACAAAGAATCCTGGATTGATCTCTTTTTTTGTACTTTCCATAAAATCTTTCCAAACTAGACTCTAGAAGATGGTTTCCATCAATGGATTTGACATGGTTAGCCATCTCTAATATCCATCCCTGTTTTCTCATCACAATCAGAGCACTACCATGTTTACTCACAACACTTACAATCATTACCAAAATAATGAATCAATAGAAAGGAAAATGTTAAAAATAACTCTACCAAACTATGTATCTAGAAGATTTGATGTTCAAAACTAACATCCTTTCTTAAATCTCTCATGTTTTCCATTTTCCAATTTTGATTCAAATTAAAAAGGTTATATATGACCTAGAAGTCCTCGGAGAAGAATCAATTTAACAAGAAAAGCAATTGTTGAATGCAAATCTTCTTAGCTCTTTGTTTGTGTGTAGCTTTTATATGCTAATTAGTCTATGTGTATACACATCACAAATTCAATTAAAAAGGTTATATATGACCTAGAAGTCCTCGGAGAAGAATCAATTTAACAAGAAAAGCAATTGTTGAATGCAAATCTTCTTAGCTCTTTGTTTGTGTGTAGCTTTATATGCTAATTAGTCTATGTGTATACACATAACAAATTCAATGTACACATACGTTACAAAAGGAATGTACGCATATAAAGAGAAGATATAGACATTTATAGCCTCTTCTACGTTAACATGGGTCTTATAATAGGCTTTAACAATGGGATTAGTGAAGAAATCGTCATCACGTTTGAGAATTTGTCCAACATTGCGAGCACATTATACATATTGGGCCCTTTCTCCAAAGTTCACATAATTGTTTGCTAGACTAAGTATTATTCTGATACCATAATTTATTGCTTGAAATACCACAAGGTTGAAAGCGTGAACCAAAAGAACCCCAAAAATCATATTAAAACGAACAACGCTAGCAAATACAAACACCCAAAAAAAAAATATTTGAAAAAAATTCGTTGAGTTCCTGAAGGCTTATAACCCCATGCACAAACCTCAAATACTTTTTCACCATATATACTACGAAAATTGTGTAAAACCTTATATTGGCTATCGTTGAAGGTCGAAGTCCTAGTAACATTAAGCCTATGAGTTTGACCTTGTTGAAGCGCAAATGTAACTTGTTTTCTCTGTGTTATATCCCTTGCCATAGTCATTAACCAATAAGAGTTGAGCCTATTGAAAAAGAAAGGTTTCCCATTGACAGTAAAGTGGTTTAAGCATAAGTGTACAAAACTATGAATATATAAGTGTTCAACAATAGAATCGAGACCTCAAAATAACATCCTTTCTTGAATCTCTGATTACATTTGTTTTCAATTTTCCAGTTCTAATTCAAAGAAGAAAGGTGATATCTGACCTCATATGGTAGGGCCATCCTTGTAGGCTACTTGAATAATGTTCTTCACTCTAGTCAACACGGACTACAAGAAAATTCATTGTTGAATGCAGATTTGTTTAGTCCTTTGTGTGTAGCTATTGTATGCTAATTAGTCTATGTATATGTATATGCATAACAAAAGCAGTGTAAGCATACATAAAAAAAAAATGTATGCATATAAAGAGACAAGAGATAGACATTTATACACTCTGCTACCTTAACATTGTTCTTATAATATGCTTTAACATTGGGACTGGTGAATAAAATATCATCATAGTTGAGATTTTGTCCAACATTGCAATCCCATTGCACATATTAGGCCATTCGTCCAAAGTTCACATAATGTTTTGCTAGACTAAGTATTAGTTTGATACTATACTTTTAGGCTTGAAAGACCTCAAATTCTAGAGCTTGAAGCAAAACAACCTCAAAAATCAAATTAAAACAAACAATGGTAGCAGATCACACACGTAAAAGAAAAATCTCTTGAAAAAAATGGGTTGAGGTCATGAAGGCTTACAACCCATATGCACAAACTTGAAATACTTGTCCATCACATACACCAGGAAACATTTGCAATTCCTTTTATTGGTCATCATTGAAGTCCCATGTCATGGCAACGTTAAGCCTATGAGCTCCACCTTGTTGAAAAGAATAGGTAGCTCTATTTCTCTTTGTTAGATCCATTTCCACATACATTAACCACTAAGAGTTGAACCAATTGACAAACATAGGTTTCCCATTGACAGTAAAGTGGTTTAAACATAACTCTAGCAAACTATGTGTCTAGAGGATCTCTGTTCAACAATAGAAACAAGACCTTAAACTTACATCCTTTCTTGAATCTATGATTACATTTGTTTTCCATTTTCACATTTTGATTCAATGAAAAAACATGATATTTTACTTGGACGACCCTCCAAGAAGGATCACTTTGACAATGAGGCTCATTCATGAGAACCCATGCAAATACTGTAGGGTAATCCTTGTAGGCTACTGCAGTAATGTTGTTCACTCTAGTCAACATAGTCTACAAGAAAATGCGTTGTTGAATGTAGATTTATTTGGTTCTTTGTGTGTGTATAGCTAGTGTATGCTAATTAGTCTATGTATGTGCATACAAATAACAAAAGTAATTTACTCATACATAACAAAAGGAATGTATGCATATAAAGGGGCAAGAGACAAGGATTTTTACTCTTTGTTACCTTAACATGGTTCTTATAATAGGCTTTAATAGTAGGATTGGTGAAGAAATCATCATCATAGTTGAGATTTTTTCTAGCATTGTGAGCCTATTAGATATATTGGGCCTTTCCTCCAAAGTTCACTTAATTTTTTTTAAAACTAAGTATTAGTTTGATACCATAATTTCTAACTTGAAAGACCACAAAGTCTAGAGGCTAAACCAAAATGACCCAAAAAATTAGATTAAAACAAATAATTCCACAAGATTGAGAGACCAAAAAGAAAAATCTCTTTAAGAAAAATGGTTTGAGGTCGTGAAGGCTTACAACCCCATGCATAAACCTAAAATACATTTTCATCATATACACAAGGAAATTTATACAATGCCTTGTACTTGCCATCATTGAAGGCCCATGTTTTGGCAACATTAAGTCTATGAGTTGCACCTTGTTGAAAAATATCGGTAACTATATTTCTCTGTGTTAGATCAGTTGCCACAGTCATTAACCAGTAAGAGTTGAACCCATTGAAAAAATAAGCTTCCCACTGATAGTACAGTGGGCATCACCTAGCCAAGGATTTTGTTTTTTTATTCTTGAGAAAAGTGGCATATACTATGAATACAGAAAAATGAATTCAAGATTCACTATGTTTATGCCTAGATTTTTGTAGAAGATGGATCAACTTGTACTAGCACCAAGCTTCATGGTCTCCACTATGTATTAACACAAAATGGATCTTTCCATGTTGGTGGGTATGAGCACCATTTTCTATCGCAGTCCTGAAGAGTCTCCTCCTGTTAACCCTTGGCACTGATGGAAAGGGTAAAATGTACCATAGGATCGATCGTTGACGGAAATAAGGAACTCGGTGCACGTAAATAACGAGAGTGATGGACTCAAACTATTTCCTCGAAGGGGCCCGTAATGCCTACAAACTATGTTATTGTAGCTAGTAAAAGTTGTTTGAAATCCGATTTGAACGTTTTTGGTGGTTAATAAAATTTGGGTCTCTAATTAAGTTTATGATTAGGAATCTCATTTAATATGCGCACTACTATTTTTGATGAGGAATCTCCTTGAATATGTGAGGACGAGTTAATTCACCAACTCCCACTCATGAAAATAAAATGATATTAAATAAGTAAATTGAAACATTAATGAAATTTTGTCTATCATTAAGTTTAAGATTAGGAATCTCATTTAATATGCAGACTAATTTTTTATAAGGAATATGCACACATATTCAAAAAGAAAGAGAGAGGAACAAAAGTTAGTGCCCTATTTTAATTTACCTATTACATAGACCACTTTTACATCTAGATGTTGAGTGTGGTCGTTTTAATATTAGGTAACACAGTTTGTTATATATATGGACTGTCTTACAAGGTTTGATATGTATTAAACAATTTTGTGTCTTAAATAAAATTTTAAATAAATAAGTAAATTTTTGTTTGGTAATTATGTTAGAATTTCTGTTTGGCAATTATATTAGAATTTTAATAACAATTTTCTCAAACTAATTTTATTAAAAATATAAAGATATTTAATTGTGCAATGATATTGTTAGACGGAAAAAAAAAATTTCATTTATTTTTTGTTGGAATTAACAATAAAAAATAAAATTGTAATATGTTATATGATTAGATAGTCTCATAACCAAAAATATAGTATTTAAAAATTTTAAACTTAATTTTCTTATAAAATTAAAACAAACTATGTTAATGTAGCCAGTGAAAGTTGATAGAGATTTGATTGGAATGTTTTTGGTGGTTAATGAAATTTGGGTCTGTAATATGGCGCTCACAAGAACCGCTACTTTAATTTTTAAATATTTTATTGTACAACTTCAGATTCGGAGAAAAAATTTTAAACTTAAGAACTTTAAAAATATCTACCATATTTTGAACAAAATTAACCCATAAATTTTTCCTGGAAAATTTTCATTTGATCTATTAGTTAGATGTAATTCCCCTTGGTATGTTCATAAATATTTCTTTAGTGCAACTAAAAGACATTTTTCTACTTTGTCCGTCATGGGAAAGGCCAAAATAATATTTGACATAGACATGCATTTTTGTTTACTAATTTCATAATGTTTATGTGATGACCATGAAATCATAAATGGGAAACAATGTTAGAGAGGCTAACTCCCACGTAGTTGAACAGTTAGGGGATAGGTTGCCTTCTAAACTTTCTCCTTGGAAAGAAAACTTTGAAAAAGAAAGTCAAGAGGGTAATGATGAACTTCAGGTAGGAAGGGTAGCAATAAGACTTTTGAAATTTTAAAGATTATTGTTATTAAAGGATTCCATAGTTGGTTGGCTAGTGGAGTCCATACGAGGCTTGAATGCTTAGATTGTGAAATTTTGACTTTTTATGGGATCATATGCTCATTGAAAGATCAATTTGAACTGATCATTGTTCTAGAAAAATTCTAGGTGTCAAGAAGACTAAGAAGGAGACATAATGATAAGACTAGTCTCATTGGTTTGGAGCATTGCTTTCCAAGTGGTTTTTTGGTTGCAAAATAATCAAACAAAAATAGACAAAAAAGATAAGTGATGCTTAATTCCACTTCTTGTATTGACTTCTTAATAGGCCTATAGTTAATTAAATAACATTAATGTGCAACACCCCTCTGTTGTATGTAACACTCTCTTGTTATCATGACTGACCTAAGCTAAGACTGAGTTGTAACATAAAATCTAGGTCTGAGGTGTAAAGTAAATACTTTATTATTAAATAAATAAAGATAATGTAATCACTTCGAAAACCAAACACCAAGAGATGATATTCTTTCCCAATTAAATCCCATTGGTGAAATATATTTACACACTTTTTATGTTTATATATATTTAAAGAAGATATTATTTATTTTTAATAAATAATAATTGTCTAGTCTAACTAATAGATGAAATGATTTTTTGGCAGAAATTTAACAATACAATGTGTAGTAAGTTTTTGTTTTTTTATTGTTTAAAATGTGTTTTCCAATGTATAAATGGATTTGACAGACTAAAAATCCCTCAAGGCACTAAACAATTTAAACTTATGATCTCTAAAAATATCTACCATATTTTGAACGAAATTGATTTGTTTGGAAATTTTTCATTTCATCTATTAGTTAGATGTAATGTCCCCTCGTAAGATTGTAAATATCAGTTTACTACAGTTAAAATACATTTTTTTACTTTGTGGGCCATGTGAAAGGTAAAAATAATATTTGACACGGACATATATTTTTATTTACTAATTTCATAATGTTTATGTGATGACCATGAAATCATAAATGGGAAACAATGTTAAAGAGCCTCACACCGAGGTAGTTGAACAATTATGGGATAGGCAGTTACCTGCCCAAATTTCTTCTTGGAAATTAAACATCGAAAAAGAAATCCATGAGTGTAATGATGAACCTGAGATAGGAAGTGTCGGGAGAAGTGTGTGGAAATTTGAAAGATTATTGTTACGAAAGGATTCCAGAGTTGGCTGGCTAGTGGAGTCCATCTAAGGCTTGAATGCTTAGATTTTGAAATTTTGACAAAGTGTGGTTATGATTAAATATCCATTAAAATATGAATTTGAAGTTATGAGTGTTCTTGAACTATTCTAGGTGTGAAGGAGGCTCAAGGGGAGATGCAATGATAAGGATGGTCTCATTGGTTAGGAGGAGCATTACTTTCGTAGTGATTTTGTGGTTTGCCAAATAATGAAACACAAACAAAGAAAAAATATAAGCATTGTTTAATTCCACTTCTTGTATTGACTTCTCAATAGGTATGTAGTTAATTAATGAGTATCAATGATAGTATTTGGTAAAGAGATTGGGACTATTTGTTTTTATTTTCTTAGAAAAAAGGAATGCAACAATTGTGATTGTCTTTATATAACATTGATGGTAATGAAAGTAAATGGTTTGCTTCTTTATTTCCTCTTTAGCAAGGGTGCAGGGTTAGTTCCCAAACCAATTCAACTGACTCAACAACATAGGTTCAGTCCCTATTTCCTCATAAAGTAAACAAGAATAAGTTATAATCTATGGAATTTAAAACTAAAACTGTGTGCTTAGAACCAATTATAGATGACTATGCATCTTGTATAGGGCTAGTACCTAGGCCAAATTAACTAAATACAAATCTAAAAACAATCCCTAGTCCCCATGAGAAAATACTAAAATAGTTATAAAGATACATGTAATTAACTATTGTATGACCAGTTTGGCTTTTGAAAGAGACATAGTACAATGAATGGAATAGGTTAGCAAGTAATATGGAACTCTAGTATTAAATATAACTGATTGTAATAAAATAAACCTTTAAGAAAAGGAGTTTGTTACTATAGGAACACCTTTAGAAAATCCCAGATAGTGATTATCAAAATGACAGTGTTCTAGCCATCGATAAACAAGTTAAAGCATTAAATTTTCACCACATATCCAACAACATTAATGTAACCAAAAAACAATGCGCACAAATATTCTAAGGATTATACGTTGTAATTAAGAACATGTTATAATTTATGTTATAAACCAGCCATTGACAAAATTAGACAAATATATTCTAAGAAATCAAATTCGATATAATCAATCTAAATGTTGAACTGAGAAAAATCCAACTTAGTCTAATTTCTTTTTGAGACAAGAAAGCCTCAACAAACTATCAAGGGTTACAAAACAAATTTCACAGTACTATAACATTGTCAGAACTAGGAAAACAAAATCAACACTCTAGATGGAAAACCAGAGCAATGCCTACTAAACTAACGGTATTTAGCCACAATTTAGCTAAAAAGATCATCCATTCTACAACATGTAACATAGAAAACCCGTGATGTAGAGGGAAACATTAAAAATCCTCTCCAGGAAAAAGAGCTTAAGGCACCTAGAAAGTGACATGGAAGTTTATAGTTAAAAGAGGAACTTAGAGCAAAACTCATAAAGAGAGAATGAATGATAGGAGGTGCCATTGAGTCAGCACCTTCAAGGGTCACAATCAAATAGAAGATATAGAATAATTTCCTCCGCAAAGGAAAAAACATTGGGAATACAATGAAAAAAAATATTTACTCGAGGAACCATCAACTTCTATCCATATTCTTCACTAGTTAACCTACAAGGGTTAGAACCGAGTGAGTCAAATACCCAAAGAAAAATTGAAAGAAAATAATGAGAACCTTGTTAGTGTATAACTCTAGAAATTCCCTACCTTGCCAAATGCCTCGAGTTGCATGTGAGTAAACGGTCGAAACTCATGTAAGGCTCGTAGAACCCTCACCCATATTGAAAAAAATGATAGTGAGGGGTGAGAAATTTAAAATCCAAAAAACACACAAAGGTGATAACTCTAGGCCATGAATTAAAGACAAGAAAATATACACATACCTGGTAGGAGATGCAGAGCCATCGAAAGTGGTTGTGTCTATTGGTGGAATTATTCAAATATTGCAGAGTCGGGTGCAGAGGAGGCCAGAGGAGAAATGAGTGATAGAACGTCGGGAAGGGTTGGTAGTTACTCTATAACAACTATCTTTCCATTTCACTGTCTAATCAACCCTTACATTCCTTAGCCTTGGATATCATATTGCATCCCTTAGTGAGGACCAAGCCACCAAGTGTTGTGGATCCACATAGTCTCTCGAAAGTTTGCCTCCATTAATATTTGATAACCAAAGTATAACGGATAGGGTAAACGTTAAAGTGGGTGAACTTATTTAATAGAAAAATAGCATAGTGAGTCAAGACATAAATCCTTTTAATTAATATGATGGGTGGGCATAATATCAAACGTTCTACACAATCCTTAATGTTTTAATTAGGTATGATAATTTATATTATGACATGAAAGGTTAAAACAATAATAATAAATATCAATTATGAACAATGAACCTTAATTTTGACAAGAAATTCAACCAAGCCTGTCTAAAGTATACAAAATCAAATTAATGTTATGTCATAAATAAAAAATAAATTGTTTGGTGGTGTGTTAAAGTACTAGAGTATGTTATAGGTAGTATCTAATCTAAGTTCCAATGTTATGGCATGATTTGGAAATGAGGAGAATAACATAATTTGTTCATGTTTATGTAGAGGAAACATAATGAGGAGAGGTCTATTTGGAAATACACCAATCGTTGTTGGCATTATGATACAAATGTTGTCCTTGATGGAAACTCAGTCACAGGTAAATTCCATTTTGTTTAAAGGCAACCCTCAATACAACAGGAATATTCAAAGGTAACAGGGAAGTAGTACAAAAGAATAGGAAGATGGAACTAAGGTTTACTGATTAGAATAAATAAGGTAAAGGAAAAGGCTCACGAAATGCAATTTAAGGAGTATACGCAAGTTCACTTAGTCAAAACAACATATGCACAATGGTCCATAGAACAAAAAGTGCATACATGTCCAAGGTTTTGGACCGAGGTATTTGGTTCGTGGTATTGACCCTAGGTATTTGGTCTGAGGTATTTGGTCGTGGTATTGACCCTAGGTATTTGGTCCAAGGTATTGGTCCGAAGTGGTTATGGTCCAAGGTATTGACAAAGGATCTAAGTATATAAGTAGGAGAAGATCAAGGGCTAAGTGCTAAACAAATGCATATCTTATGAAGTGTTATGTGCAAGTGTATGGATTTTTAAGGAATAATTCTATTCGAAGTATATTTTATGTTGCAGGGGCTATGCTTGTGGTTTGATCTGAAATACTTTGTGCACCTTGAATTCAATATTCAATCAGGATCATGAGACTTGAAATGACTTATTATTGAATGATTTGATATTGGGCTAGATATGATTATGTAGACATGTTTTATTCTTTAAATATCATGATTTGGGTTTGTCTGAAGTCGGGAAGTGCAACAAAGTTATGAAGTAAGAATTTGTAGATCTATACGGTGGTTCGCTTTGGTGAAGGTGCATATACATATTGGTTCTACTATTCCATGTAGCGTATGCAAAATAAAAGCTTGAGGTTCAAGGATGATTGATCTATTAGATTGGTGTTGTTGTTTTACTATTGTCTATCAATGAAGTCTTCTTAGATCTAAATGTAAAAACTTAATGAATGAGGAGTTTGATATTTGATTGATTGATTGTATAAGTGAGAAGAAGTGATCTCTATTGTTGTCTATGTAAAGCTTTGTAAGTCGATAGTATATGTTCAGTATATTACTGGTTGGTATAGACTTGATTCAAAAGTTTATGTTTGCAGTAGTTTTGGAGTTATACGTAGGTTTGGTTAATGGAAGTATCATATACACGTAGTTTCAGTTTAGTTAAGTAGCGTATATAGTCTGATGCATGGTTATTGAGGTTACAACTGGTTCTAAATGATGATGCAGGTTTCTGGGTTTAGCATAGTGTTTTAGTGTCGGTAATCTAGTTATTCAGATTAACTGAATGTTGCATGACGCGGTTTAAGTTCAAACATTGTTGATGGGTCTAGTATGAAAATTGGATGAAACATGACCTTCATATTGTGGTGTTGTGTTACATGAGTATCCAATCTGAAAATTCATGAAGCGTGGTCCTTGTAAGAAGAAACTAGGTTTTAGCCTTCTGTAGGTTAGTGCCTATGTACTAGTAAACAAATTAGCTAATACAAGAGCTAGGGGGTTGCAACTCCCTTCTAGTAGAAGTTGGAAAATGAGAGAAGGTTGTAGCCTTCGATAGGTGGGTTCTTGTGTACTGGTATGAGTCTGCACTGGTACAAGATTGTAAACATATTTTCTTATTATTAAAAGAAGACAAAGATGATAGTAGCACGTGCTTTTCACCCACATTGGGTTTCCACCTTAAATCTTGGTGTTCATGTGTGTTGCTTATGTGTGATTCTTTATTTTGTTTTTATTGCACTATATAATATGTTACTGATGCACTAGTTTAAGATCAAAACATGATAAATTGTCTAAATCACAATTTCTTTGGATATACGTTGGCTTCTGAAATTACAGTTGTGTGTAGATGCTAGTTCACTTCACTGAAGTAACGGATATAAATATGTTCTGGAAATAAAATTTTGGTGAGATACACTGATTCACCCCAACTCTAAATATTATCTCCAACACGTCACACCATCGATAGGAGCAGGGATAGTTTTATTAACTAAATCTAACCCAGAGATGTGGGTTCAACTAGGGGAGGAATCCTAAAATACAAATGTTACATTATTTGAAACAATCCAACAATTAAAGCATGCGTTAGCAATATTGAGGGCTAATAATGAAAGGTTGATGCAATAACTGGAAAGGATTATGAAAAATATTTCTGATCAACAAAACCATAGAACTCCCATACCAAGCCTTGATCATGGAAATTGGGCTTAGGAACATAGGACAAGAGATTACAACCAATAATCTAAAGGTGACTGAGAATATAACAAGGTGGAATCTGAAAATTTTTCTTCTCACAAAGGAACTAAGAGATAAAAAATTGAATTGCATGGAGAATTTAATAAAATTAATCCCCTATGTTTGATGGTGAGGTAGAAGAAGCCCCTGAATCCTGATTGTTTAATATAAATAAATATTTTCATATTTATGAGCATGATAACAAATTTAAGGCTTGGTTGATGATTTATTAGTTATGAGGAAAATCCACCTTATGGTGGGAATAGGTTAAAGGAGTACGAGGTATTAATGAACATGAGGTAATGCGGGAAAAATTCCAAGGGTATTTCAAAGACAAATATCCAAAATAAATATTTTATGAAAGAAAAGGAAAGGAGTTCCACGATCTTAAGCTACGACAACTTTCCAAAGAGGAATTTATAACAAATTGACATCTTTACTCAAATAAGTTCCTTACATATGCGAGGGAAAAATATAAGTACAATGATTTATCAACAACCTAATTGTATTCATGAAGGAATCATTATAATTTTAGAACCCCAAAACTATGGGTGAAGCTACTTGAAAGGCCCAAATAGGATACCAATAGATGAAGAAAAAGGGGCATATAACAAAAGATGGATAGATAAGAGAGGGAAGAAAGACTCAAATACTAATACGGGTATAAAATCTACAAATTTCAAGGTTCCATACAAAAACTAGTAGAATAAAAATTCAAGGAGATTACAGGAAAAACTTAAGCTACAAAGTGAATCAAAACCTACAGAACAGGTCAGTAAATGTGAATTTGAAATAACAAACCCACACTACAAATTTTTGTATGTGGAGGACCTCGCTATGTCAAAAATTTTCCTTATGGGATGGGAAAAAACTAGGCAGCACATATTCAAGAGGCATCAATGATAGGAGAGGTAGTGTGGATTTTCTCGAAGATCAACATGGCATTAGAAGATCCCCAAGAAGAATACCAACCAATTATGATGGAGTTTGAAGGTAAGGTATTTAACCAAGTTGTGTCTATTTTAATTTACCTCGGAGCGAGTCTCAGTTATGTAGGTCCTAAAGTAATAGAAAAGTGTCATTTACATGTAACAAAATTCAAAATACCATGGTTGGTGCAGTTAGCCACACAGGCCAACAGGTGGGTGACAACTAATACATATAATTTCCTTGTTGTATTGGAAGATTGTCCAATAGCAAAAAAAAATAATGTGTTACCCTTAGGGTCATATGATATTATAATTGCGATGGATTGGATGGAGAAACACTAGCCTCTCATAAATTGTAGAGATAAAACAATTAGTTTCCTTGATTAAGAAGAAGTTAGACAAGAATCTTATGGAATTAAGAGACCTTTAAAATTAAGTCCCATTATACCCTCATGATTGAAAATTTTCGTTAGAAAAGGATGCCAAATCTATGTTTTCCAGGTGGGGTATAATTCCAAGGAAGAGACACTCACACTACAAAATTTCCCTATTGTGAAAGACTTTGCTAATGTTCTTCCTAAAGAAATCCTTGGATTTTCTCCTATGAAAAACATAGATTTTACTATTGAATTATTTCTCGGAGTCGCTCCATTATTCATGAAACCATGCCACATGAGTATCCCATAGTTAACTAAATTAAAAATGAAATTGCAGTAACTGCTAGATGAAAAATACACCTGCCCAAGTGTGTAACCTTGACGAGCTCCTATACTTTTCGTTAGAAAGAGGGATGGTCTCTTACGACTATGCATTGATTATAGACATTTAAATAAACTAACTGTCAGGAATAAATATCCACCACCAAAAATTGATGATCTATTTGAACAAATAAAGCGTGCTACTATATTCTCAAAAATTAACCTACGCTCTCGATATCATCAAATCTGAATATGGGCATTATTAGTTCATAGTTTTACCCTTTATACTCACTAATGCATTGGTAAATTTTATGTGACTTATGAATAATATTTTTCACGAATACCTTGATAAATTTGTATTCATTTTCATGCATCATACTCTTATCTACTCAAAAAATTTAGTAGAGAATAAGAGGCATTGACAAATAGTTTTGTAAATTTTAAGGGAACCATCAACTATATGCAAAGTACAGTAAATGTGAATTTTAGAAAGACCAAATTCAATACCTGGGACATGTTATAAATCAAGAAGGGATAGTAGTAGATCCAAAAAAGACTAAGGCTATAATGGAGTGGCATGTTCACAATAACGTAGCTAAAATTAGATTTTTGATGGGGTAAGTTGGTCATTATCAATGCTTTATTGAGGGATTTTGAAGGGTGTCTTATGCCATTACTTATTAAAAAAAAGGGAGAAAGAAATTGGTGGACATCTAAATGTCAAAGCAATTTTTACCAGTTGAAAATTTTACTTAGCACATCTCCCATTTTAAAGATTCTAGATCCAGAGAAGGAATTTATGGTTTGCACAAATGCTAGTAAGGAAGGATTTGGTGGAGTCCTAACGCAAGAAGGCAAAGTTGTTTCCGATGAGTCTTCAAAATTAAAATACCATGAAAAAAATATTGATCTTACAACTTGGAACTAACAACAATGTTTCATGCTTTGAAAGTATGGAGACACTATTTACTTGGAAATAAATTTATATTAATGATGGATCATAGTAGTTTAAAGAGATATTTGAAATAACCAACATTAAATGCATGAAAAAGAAAATTTGATAACTATTTGAGAGAATTTAAGTTTGACATTAAATATCTAAAGGGAAAATAAACTGAGTAGTGGATCAATTAAGTAGGGAACCAAATTTTTTGTATGAAATCTCATTCAACAAAGTTAAAACTAATTTTTTAGAACAAATTAAATATGTTGGTATGACAGACTCGGAGTACTGATTTCTATGGCAGTAAGAAAAATTATAGAAGAATAATGAAAAACAATTGGGATATGATACTAATGAAGCCAATACGTTAATTTACAGAGACAAATTTTGTGTTCCAAATCAACAATATTTGAAGTAGTTAATCATAGATCAGTGGCATAAAATCCATTATGTTTCTCATCCTAGCTATCAAAAATCACTTTCTTCCATGAGGAAAATCTATTTCTAGCATGGCATTAAAAATTTAGTGAAATGTTTGACCAAGTGCTTGGAATCTCAACTGGTGAAGGTTGAGCACCATCACCCAACAATCTTACTTCACCCAATGCCCATTCTTGAATGGCAATGGGAGATTATTACAATTGATTTTATTATTAGTTTACCTAAATATAGGAGGCAAAACGATTCCTTAATGGTGGTAGTAGATAAATTAAGTAAGGTTTCAAATTTTACACTAGTAAAATATACCTATAAAATAGTTCAAATTGCTGACATTTTTATGAGAGAAATTTTTAGATTGCACGGTATGCCTAAAGTGGTAATAGTAGATAGGGATGTAAAATTCACATTTGACCTTTGGAAAGCCCTATTCCTTGGATTGCGTACACATATATAGTTCAATACTTCTTATCATCCTAAAATGGATGGAAAAATTGAATGAGTGAACCAAGTTCTGGAGGATATGTTAAGAATGGATGTTATGCAACAAATGAATAAATGGGAATACCACCTTCACTTGGTGAGTTTTCCTACAATAAAAATTATCATACCTCCTTAAAAATGAGTCCATTTGAGTTATTATATGGAAGTAACTATAGAACGCCCATTAACTGGAATAACGATAAACATAAATAATGTAGCGACCAAACATGTTGAAAGAAATAGAGGGTGTTGTGAAAGACTTAAGTATGAATTTCAATGTTGCATAGGAAATACAAAAGGCTTATGCTGATAAATGGCCATGTTATTGATATTTCCAAGTTGGATATCATGTGTATGCATGAATAAAGCCTAAAAGAAGCACTTTATGTTGGCAAGTTGTGCCAATTTGGCTCCTTGATTTTGTGGCCCATTCCAGATTGTGGCCTGAACTAGGGTAGTTGCATATCAAATAACTTTGCCCAACCAAATACATCTACATAATGTCTTTCATGTTTCATTATTGAAAAAATTTATCTATGACCCTGGACATGTTATTGATTTGCAGGATATACAGGTAAAAAAATTCATGGAAAAAATGCATTTATGTATGTTATAAATTTGTTCCTGTATAAAAAATAATGGTAACTCATTGGTTGTAGGTAACACCCTCTTCCCACATCCACCCAAGTAACCAGGGAAACTAGAGTGAACATGAGACGAGAGGCTACTATGATCATATTTGACCTCCTATGTGACCTTAAGGAAGTGGAATCGATGGAAACATCCCACACAATCATCCAACATAAGCCTGAAAATCCTCAGGAGACATGGCATCCACTTAGATAGCATGTCCCTAGCTCCCACTATTGTTATGGATCTCTTATGCCATAGTCACTCTCATGATATGGGCAAGGGAATGACCAACAACCTAAATTCTCTCTCGTAGGCTTGCATGCCAGCGACAAGAGATCAAAATTCCCAGTTTAGTGTGAGCGACCTTGGGATTTAAGCCATTTTTTTGGAACCATAGCCACTTTTTTCATCAAACATATCATCAACGTGTAACCTACAGGTGTAAACAACAAAATCAAGTGTACGGATGTCATACTTATCTAAGAATTGTTATGAAGCATTGTTACCTCATGTTAATTTCCTAATTATCCTATATTAGGTCATAGAAACATTATCCATTCATATAGAAGTAAAAACATGTTGAGAGCTATACATAGCTACTATAATAAAATATAGATATAACCAACATAATAGGAATAGAAATAACATAAGCATATCAACCATCAAAATACACATATACATCAATACATTTACACATAAAAATCAAGGGAATGAGTTTCTCATTAATGAATATAGTGTACCAACCAGATATGGGACTACCACATTCCACCCACTGATAGATTGGCTGAGCCAAGTCTCTCTGCAACCAATCACCCTCGTGGCATATTCCGAGCATGAAAGTAGGATTCATAGGACACATCAAAAACACAAATCAACATGGATGCCATCGGAGTTCTCCACCTAGACCTTGAGGAATTTGAGTGCCTACTCATCTCTCAGTATTTTCCATGCATCTGCAGTCTAATCCATGGATCAGTAGGACCTACACTAAGACATACACTCGAGGCTTTATCGTGCATCCAATCCTGGGATCACTAGGCCCGATGGAGATAAAATCCACCTCTTCCCTTTACCATATATCCTACCATTCAATGGCAAGGATTCTTAGATTCACTAAGGCACACAATTTGGCTTTACTACAACCCACAATTTAGTTCAGGGGCTACTAGGCTAGTGGCTTCGTGATCCTTTGTTTAGTTCACGAACCACTAGACCATCTCTTTGTCAACTTAGAGATCTACCCTACTCAGCTTTGAATCCAATTAGGCCATTCCACTTAAATAGAATGAGGGAAGCCATCTCATCAAAGCTATCAAGAAATGGAAAGGTTAGGTTGAAAACACTATCACACTTGGCAAAATCCATGCGATGGTAGAAAAGAAACACATGCAATCCCATGCATGCCAAATCTAGTAGGGAAAATAAACATGCAAGTCGATAACTGCAATGAAGCCTGTTGTAGTTACTTGATCTTGCCTTTCCCTGCTTGATCTTTACTTCCTCCTATCTTCTTTTATTTTGTTTCTCCAATGCCAAAGTTTTCCAAGAAAACTCTAAGTGTCAAAGAGTATGAGAGAGAGAGAGAGAATAATGAGAGAGCTCCAATCCGAAACTGACCAATCCTTCCTCAGCGATCCTCAGAAGCATTTTTATTAATGATGCCTATATTTTCTTCACTTTTCATTATTTCCTTTAATTCCCTCCTCACATGCAACCTGTAACCTTTCACCTTCCTTTTCAACTAATTTCCTTTATTTTCATAAATAATTATGCCAAAATTCCATTTTCCCTTTCCAAAGTCTTATCCATTGCCTTTGTGAATTTTCTTAGCCATAAACAATCAAGTGAATGCCCCCTAGAATGTCTTTCCCAACATTCAACCTGAAATATGTGTCCTTCAACCATGGTCTTATATATAATAAAATATTATTAGGTAATATAATAATATATATATATATATATAATTATAATAATTTACATCAAATTTTACCAGGCTCATTACATTGTAATGTAAGCTTGAACAACGGTGGAGTTCCTTGTTGAGGCCCTATCAATACTCAATTGAAGAGAAGTAATGTTGTGGAAGCGAGTTATCAACTAGGTTAAAATGAATTGGAGACACTGAAGCCTAGAGGAGGCTAACTGGGAGGATAAAAATTTTAAAATGGAAGCCCATCCTAGCCTATTATGAGAGCTTGGAAACCGAAAAGATGATGTTTCAATCAAGGGG
>APFE031536240.1:0-30021 GCA_000404065.3 Pinus taeda | reverse complement strand
TAAGTTTGTAAATATTGGTTTACTCAGTTAAAAGATATTGTTTTACTTTGTTGTCCATCCGAAAGGGAAAAATAATATTTTTCATAGGAATATATTTTTATTTACTAATTTCATAATGATTATGTCATCACCATGAAATCATAAATGTAAAAAAATACTAGAGAGGCTCATACCCAAGTAGTTGAATATTTATGGGCAAGACAATTAAGTACCCAAGTTCCTTGTTGGAAATAATATTTCCAAAAAAAGATCAAAGAGGGTAATGATGAACATGATGAACGAATGGAGGGGAGAATATTATGGAAGTTTGAAAGATTATTATTACTAAAGGATTTTAGATTTGGTTGTCCAGTGGAGTCCATATGATGCTTGACTGCTCAAATTGTGAAATTTTAACTTAGTCTAGTTGGGACATGTTCATTTAAAGATCAATTTCTACCCATCACTATTCTAAACTATTATGGGTTTGAAATAAGCTCGGGGAGAGACACAATGATAATATTGGTCTTGTTGGTTGGGAGTAACATTACTTTCCCAGTGACTTTGCAGACACCAAATAGTCAAACATGACTAGAGAAAACATATAATTATTGTCTACTTCTACTTCTTTTATTGAGTACTCCATAAGTCTATAGTTAATTCATGGGCATCGATGATTGTATTTGGTCAAGAGACTACCACTATTTGGTTTTCTTTTGTTAAAAAAAAGAAACGCAATGATTATGATTGAATTTATATAACATTGGTGGTAATGAAATTAAAGGGTTTGTTTCCTTATTTTATCTTTATCAAGAGCCTAGGGTTAGTTCCCCTTCCAAGTCAACTCATTCAACATCTTGGGTAAAATCCCTATTTACTTAGAAAGTAAACAAGAATAAGTTATAATATGTGGAATTTAAAACAAAAACCATCTGCCCATAACCAATCATAAAAGAATATGAATCTTGTAGAGGGTTAGTACCTAGGTGAATTAACTGAATAGAAATCTAAAAACAATCCCTAGTCCCAATGAAAATATACTAAAATAGCTATAAATATAAAAGTACTTAAATATTGTGTCATCAATTTGGCTTTCGAAATAGATAGAGTACAACTTGGCCTTTGTAGGTGCTACCAAGACAAATATAGAGTATCTCATGATTGCGAATAGACAAATGGAAAATAAATTATTGGTTGAAAGGAAAAAAATTGAGTAGCTCTAAGTAGAGGTACAAAACAGGGTCCCGCACTAGTATATCTGGAAAAGCTTAATGCAACCATACTTTGTGAAGTATCAAAATTGGGAGAAACCATGTGGAGGATTTATGAGCTATACACCATGCACAAAGCAATTAGGAAATTGCACGACATCTAGCTAAAGTGTAAGGATAATGCTAAACCCTTTAAGTTTGTCCATATAACCATCAGTGTCATGCATGAGCAGTCAATGCAACATAAAGCTCCATCATTCAAATTTGTGAAGAAATCAAGGCAATAGGGAGAGTTGTTCAGATGACTATCCATAGTGAAAAACAAATTGCCTCAATCATCACTAAAATTTAGGCTTCATATGCGTGATTATACAATAGTGTGGATTTCAAGATTAAATCACATAAGGTCGCCTCAGTTGCCTCACCCAAAAAAGCCACGCATAGGAATCAAGTTAGGAAGGAGGTTGAAGAATACATAGAGTAGCTAAGGGATATCTCCACCAAGGAAGATTTGGGGTGAACAGGAACAACTTGAAGAATTAAAATGGTGGCCCTGTCTAGATAACCACTATGTTTCTCCTTTTGAAGAAGGAAATTCAAATCAGTTCCAAATGAGTCTACTTGGAAGTAATGGAGGCTAGTGTCCACTTCCATCCCAATCCCATCACACAGTTTGTGGAAGTCATCACATAATACAGGGCTTGGCACCACTATGTCATCAAGGAGCTACAAGTTGATGTGGTTGAGACCAAACTCAAGATTAGATTGTTTGTCAATTGAATATAATAATTTTTTTAATTAATTGCAAGTGAAATTCGTAGTGTCAATTGTGGAATGTGAAGAGTGATTTTGAAATGAATTCCAAATTTCATGGTTGAAGGAATTCAAAGAGTCATGAGGGAGATCAAAGAGTCACAAAAGGAGATGAATAGTCACCCCTTTTATTATAAACATACCCTCATTAGTCATGTAAATGGATTTTGGTTGGGATTTTGACGTAGGAGCAGAGGCTTGGGAGTTTTGAGCCTTGGATTTTCTTAAGAATAGAGAGAGTATCTTCCTTTGGTGGAGAAGGTGTCAAATTCATGCTTGACTATTGGGACTAGTGGTTCATTAATTTTATGTGTATGCTTGTGACTTTCACTTTAATAGAATTTAAGATCCGACACATTTTCATGCATATGTTGTAAATATAGTATGGATATTCTTTTTATGTTTGTAATAGATGTTATTTCCTTTATGCTAATTCTTATGAACTATTTCATTTGGATTAGTAAGAATCTTGTTGAATGCGTGTTCTTGTATAATTCCATCATGGTTAACTTCTGAACTATTTTTTGGGCTAACTTGTGATGTCTTTTATGAATTGTGTGTTCCTTTCAAGTTGCATACTATTATAGGCTTCTAAGAGGCTCAATCACTTTCCATTCATAATGTTAGAACCTTTCATGCAATCCACTTGACCCTCTGCAAAGTCATACACTTGTTTCACTAGAGTCAGAAATACATCATTCGATGCATTATTGCAGCCAAAGAAAAACACAAAAACCATCCATTTCGACAACCATGGCATATTTCGGATGGGGATCCTACTCCAAATGCTGTAAGCTCTAATGAGGATTTCATATCGGGGAGACAAACTAAATGTTGGCGATTTCAGAACCATCAACATTTTTGGTGCTAGGAGGGTCAGGTGACAAGCTGAGCCCATGAAGTTTGTTGTGAACTTTCTTTATCTTTAAATGCTTTCTTCCCGTATCCTAAACCCAATTTGTCTTTTCAAAACTACAAATATAAAAGTGCAAATGGACTAATTAAGGACTTGTCAAAGATGAAGTACAATGGTGAGGGTGGGAAAACCATTCGTGAGCACACTACTTGCTTTCTTGAATTTTTGACTCATCATTATATTCATTGTGAGGATAGTACTTGTAGGTTGTTTGTTCCCACGTTCGAAGCACATGTTAAGGAATGGTGGTACACATTTCCAACAACTTCTATTCACTCTTTCAAACATCTTGTGAATGGGCTTTACCATGCATTTGACATGTATTATTACAAATCTATTTATAGAAAAATCATGCATCTAAGAATACCACCTCATGAATTTCTTAAGAATTTTCATGATTGCTTCATTCATTTTTGTTACAATTTTTTTGAAGATGATATTGATTGGAATTCCATGAGAGAAGTTCAAGTTTCTTGTTCATATTTTGATGTATCCAAAAAAATATGAATGCTTTAGAAGTCTTCCAACATATATTGGTTATAAAGCTCCTAAATCCGTGACCAAGGAGGATGTTGTTCCAAGTTAATCTTTGTATTCATCACATCAAACAACTCCACTTACACAAAATGAGTTTTGAGAACTTGAAATTCCATTCGTTGATCTACCACCATCTTCTCCCAACACACATTTTTAGATTTTAAACACAAATTTGGAATATGAATATGATGCTCCAATTGATGTTCTTTCTCCTTGTCTAGCATCTATTGGTTCCTTTGGTCCCCCCGATTATGAGTTGTTATGTCCATCAGTTTTAATCGTTTCTTCTGATGTTCACAAGTATCAAATTCAAGATGGAGTTAGTGTTTACAAGCAAACTTGAGATATCATTTACAATGAATATGTGTTGGATTCCATTTTTGAATAAAAATCTCTGATAGAAGTTGACATTTCTCCTTCTTCCCCTCTCCCTCATTATCCTAACATCTTCCATGATTTTGTCTCACCTTTTCTATCTTTTGAAGAATCAATTTTTGACAATGTTAATTTCGATCATACTCATGATTCATGGAATTTAAATTTGACATCTAAATATGGAGAAGAAAAATCATCTCTTCCTGATATTTTCCATCCATAATTTGATCATTGTGAGGAAATACTGAGTGAAATGTCTTTTTTTCAATATTCCACTATCCATGATTCATCAGATCATGAGGATCATTTTAATCTTGATGATGGAATTTTTTATCATGTGTGTCATGATCTATTGATCAACTCCTCTTGTCACAACTCTACATTTTATACTGTCAATTTTTCAAAGCCACCATTTTTTGATGATCTATCTTCTAATGTCTTGGAATTTCATCATGTTATTCAGGCACTTCATCCCACATTGATGGTTATGTCAGGTTCTCACAATCTTGACTCTAGTTCTAATCATGACCACAATAGTAGTTTATCTCTCAAGAATCCTCATACAATGATCACAAATTTTGAAAATAAATCTATTTCATATCCCCCATCTATTTTGCATGATCATATCACTCAATCATTGGAGGAGTCATACTGGAAATTTAAACTGTAGTATTGAACGCTCATTTTTCAATTCCCAATGGGGTTAAAACCCAATGTCACATTTTTAGAAACTCAATTTCTTAATCTTCGCAAAGACTATATATAAACAAAAATTCAACACTATATAACTTTGAATACTACAACTAACCTCTCATATTATCTAGATACAAATAAAAAATAATATTTCAAATATGGTATGAAAGAAAAATCACCAACTGCATTGTTCCATATATCTAACAGTAGATTATTCCAAGAAATACATAAAAACATAACAAAATTAGCATGTATATCTCTTTCAACACAGACATAGGATGCACACAACAATTATGCTCAACAAACAATGTAATATATGGCACAAAGAAATAATGTATAGAAATCCAAAAGTTGAATTGTTTGAAGACTTTAAATTCCAAACACCACCTCCACACAATGTTTTGGTTTCTTTCCCATAAAAGTTTTCATTAGAATAAAAGGAAACTATTTGCATTATCAAAAATCGCAATAGAAAAACAAATATGAGGTGTGTTGCATAATGTCTGAAACAACAAAAACATAAATCTTCTCTAAAACAAAAACATTGAAAATCAATATAGCTTTGTTTTCAATGCGATGCCATCATTTTAATTACAATGACCTCGCCCACCGGGCTTTGGATTGACGGTGAATGGGTGTGCTGTTAAGGCACTCCTTGCGATAGGTCACCGGTTCAAATCCCCCGTGGGTACTTAGTTTAGTCTTAACTAGGAAAAAAAGAATTACAATGACCTCAAAAATATGATTGAAAATATTAAAAAAGCATCGAATTTGTAATGGTATATAATAACAACCATCGAAAAGCCTCAAAGGCTATACACTGATATGAACAACTAGTGGAGGTATGTCTACAATAGAATCTGCATGTGGAACAAGCTAGAATACAATTCCATTGTCAATGAAATCATTGAAATGATCTACTCAACACACATGGAACCTTGATATTTCGACCATGGAGACCCCATCAAAAATTGTTGTTTTACATAATCTAGTAACTAAATTATATATGTTTAATCACACTTCCATCCAACCCAAGAAAAGAACTTCTCCTTCAATCACACAAAAATAAAGAGGCCCAAGGTATTTAATATTAATATATATAGAGATGTTTTCAAGCAACGCCTAGCTGAACCGCGAATCATGTTCAAAATATTCTAGGCCTAGTTCATTGGCAGGTTGGATGAATTCAAAATTATCTAATTCTTTAAGCGACCAGGTAAAGGTGGCAACATTATTAACAATACAAATAAGTTGGTTCTTTTATAACCCTAATTCCATACATCGTATGTATGAAATAGGGACAAACATAAAACCCCCAGTGTTTCTTTGAAGATCTAACCAATGTATAATGTAGCCAAATGCAAGATAGTCATTATAATATTTTTCCTAATATAATGATAAAATTTTCCCTTTATAGAAGATGTTTTTGGCAGCGGGACGCTGCCACAAGGAAGCTCCACTCTCCTCCAAACCATGTCACCACTACTACAAATTAAAAATTGTGGATCGATGTCCTTGGACACATGTTTTAGTAAGACCCATACATATTTTCATGGACTACATTTCTAGAAAACACAGAAGAATACCTGTTCCCCAAGATGAAGAACTCTAAGATTTCTAAACGTATTTGTAAAACTGTGAC
This sequence comes from Pinus taeda, assembly GCA_000404065.3. Classification (NCBI taxonomy): domain Eukaryota; kingdom Viridiplantae; phylum Streptophyta; class Pinopsida; order Pinales; family Pinaceae; genus Pinus; species Pinus taeda. Next base: position 23,855 of record APFE031536240.1, on the reverse strand, counting down.
AATCAGATTTGTATCAAACTCTCTGGAAATCTAGTTTTCATGATCAGTCCAAGCATATTGATATGTGACATCATCATCTTTGAGATTGTGTGCAAAGGAGAATCATATTGTTGCAATACATTCCCATAGAGGAGCGAGATTTGGATATTTTGACAAAGGCCTTGTGAATATGAAAATTCAAGTTTTACAGAGGGAATGTTGGGGTAGTAGATAATCCTTTTCTTGTTGATAGGGAGTGTTAAAAATAGAAATATGAAATCCTAATTTAACTTTTCCTTGAATTAAATTAGGAATTAAATCAGAATTCTTTTTTTTTGCCCTAGGAAAAATCGTCATTTTATTAATAATAACAAAATCACATTTTGTAGATGCTGAAGCACATATCCAATAAGAAAGTCAAAGACTAGTGTTCAAAAGTCACAAATAACATAAAGAAAATAAAATACAATTGGGGGGAAATTAAACTTTTCTCACCTTTTTCTTCTCGAACTTTCGCCACTCCCCTTGAGTCGGTAAGGACGTAACAAGTGCTAGAGAAGTGTTCTCCACATGGCGAGGATTTTCCTTGTCTAAATCTAAGTGATCTGAAGTATTATTTCTTTTGGTACTGTTGGGATCCATTGTGTCTGGGATCTTCCCCAGCAAGGTGTCCATCAGATCATGTGATACAAATTCCTCTGTTTTTGGTTCCTTGAATGTCACGTTGTTCTCTTTGGGAATGGGGTGTTCCTTTTCGTCTTCTTCCTCCACATCAGGGACATTAGGGTGTGGTGGGGGAATTGCCATCTCTTTGGCTATTTTTCTACTTTCTTCTTCCTACACATATTTGTTTTTAGCTTCAGGGCAAGTATTTTGACGTTGTCCTATTTGGCAGAAAATTTTGAATCTGAATGCAGTGTTTTCATAGTCTAGTATCTGTGTCCAGCACCCCTATTTATACTTGAGCTGAATTTGGTCTGGCAATCCTTTGCTGAGATCTACCTCCACACAAATGCGTGCAAATGTGTAAATCCCTTTCTCTATTCTTTCTGTGTCTATTTTAATGAAACACCCAATGGTGTTTGCTATACCAGACAGGACTCGATGGCTGCAAAAATGTAGTGGTAGGTTGTGAAGACGAATTTAAATAAGTAGCCAAGGTACAACCATTGTATTTGGAAAATCTGGAAACCATGGAGTAATGAAGAGACCCGCGGATCCCATGGACCATGGTCCTTCCCACATAATGGTGTCCATTTTCACTGATGCATGAAATTTTACAATAAAGAATACTTTGGAACACAGATAAATGTCACATGAATTAGTCCAGGTTCTAAAGACCGAATGGGAAAGGTCGATAGTTTTGGGCCAAAAACAGTTGAATCTGCATATTATCGCTTATTTTTCCATTGTAGAACATTACTCATTTGTTTCTAGAATATCCGTATTTAATTCTAGGGTAAAACTCAGTTGATCCACAATGTATGGGGCAGGTTCTATGCTAGCTTTCTTTGTTGATGTTGTTGTTGTTTTCTTTCCTTTGAGAATGTTCTTGAAATATTACCCTTCACTTTTTGATTTTGATGCATTTCTGGGATTTTTGCTATGTTGCATCCTATGCCACTGCCTGGAGGATTTGTTTTGCAATGTTCTACCCCAAGGTCCCTCAACCTCAGATTGAGAGTGGTGGTAGACTCAGGTAAAATTTTGCAGACCATAAGAGGTTTGTAGTCTTGGAGTACTTTGCATCCAAAGATCAAAACCTATGATCTCGTAGGATAACCAGTATGCTAGAAGATGTTGTGCTTCAGATACTATATAGTTTTGCTAACTTGTACCAAAGCCAGATGTGTCCTCCCAGAATGGGTTTTAATAAAAACTTGAAAGGGAAGAGGGTTTACCCATGATTCAAGTTCTGGTTCTTTCTGAGTGAAAATTTGTCCATTCTCCTTAGATTCACTTCTGAGCTTTTTATTCCCAGTCCTTTTCTTCGGGGACTAGAAACACGAAGAATGGGCGAGATGTAGTTCTAGTTGAGTTGCACTGGTTTCTCTATTGGGAGGATACCAAAATTAAGGTTAGGGAGAGCCCAATGTCAGCACGTTCTCCACTTTTTCCATAAATCCCTCTTTTCCTTTGGCCTTGGGTCTACTCAGATCTATCCGATCCTCACTGGTGTTGACAATGATCCTCCCTCTTGTTTGACTGTGCCATCCCTTACCTATGTCTAGGGGGCTGGTCTATGCCGTCGCACCCTCTCTTGCTTTTGCTGTAGTGAAAACCCTAGCTCCCACAAAGGCCCTCTCGAGCCTTAGTTCGTTCATTTTATTTTTGGCTTTGGGAAGCTCCGTTACAGTCATGAAAACCTGGTACGATCTGGCCAAATCTACATGGAGGGACGAGATGTGCTTGACACCATGGCAGAACAACAAAGGCGCAGGGAAACTAATAGCAAATGAGGTGCCATATTTGGGAACTTCAATGCATTCTACAACAGAAGTAGTGGATGCCATCACAAAATTCTCAAAGGACATAGTCTCTTATTATTACTTGCCTCCCATGCGAAGATTTGTTATCCAAGGTTTTAAATTAGAATTCTATACTCATAGCAAGTTGTAATATTTAACTAACTTTATTTGACTTAGTTGACTTAGTAAGTTCAAGTTGGAAGTCTATCTAGAGTCCTGTAGAGTGATTCCTAAATTTTTGGTGTCTAGATTGACTTTTTTTGAGTTGTAATTAATTAACCTAGTGTAACTGAGTTGTAGTTAGTTAAACTAATTCAAACATTTGGAGGAACTAGTATGAGGTGTAGCAGTGGGGAGAAACTTTAGTGTAGCTTCACTACAACACTAGTTAACTAATGATTCAGTCATAAATAAATCATGCATGTCAGTTCAGAGGAAGACCCAGTTGAGATTAGAGTTGAGGGAAAATGTATTATCAGTTGTATAATTTTTTGACTTGTAGAGATGGTGCATGCAAGCAGTAGAAGGGCTATGATGGATTGCATAGTTGTGATGAGGGATTTTCCCAATTAAATATGGGCTAGTTTCCTGAGGGAATGCACAAGGAAGTAGAGGCTTCGAAGGCAACAGGTTTAGCTAGCCATTGACTTCAGCTGGTTTGTGAAGTATGAGATAGATTGTACTAGTGTAGAGATTTTTTGGGTTGAAAAGTAATTGTATTTTCTCCTCAGATCTTCTAGTTAAATCAATATAGGTAGTTAGGGTTTTGAGGAGTTGTCTTCCCCCCAAAAAATATTGTGTTATGTGCAATTGAAATTATTCCTTTTCTCCTTCGTGATTTCAACGATCAATTTTTGTTTTCTGTTGATGAGTAGAGTAGATTCATGCCTTTTTTTCCAACATATCACATAAGAATTTTCAATATATAGTATAAATATACAAGTATAGCTCTTCTTGGAAATAAAAAGGAAATTCAAGTTTTCTTGGGAAGAATAAATTTTCTCAAGATATTTGTTCCCAATTATGCAAAAATTGTTAAAGAAATCACTGATATGCTAAAGAAGGATGCAAGACTAAAATGGACTCCAACAACCATGGAATCATTTTTTAGAACAACAAATACTTTGGAGAGCCATTTGGGGTTCAGAAATTTTGAGTTCCAATGGAAAATTTCTATGTCAAGTTTTTATCATTTCTCGGAGACTAAATAATATTTCTAGGTGCTTCCAAGCATTCTTATGAATTTGATTTGTGTTCTTTCCTTTTTTAAGTCATTTACTTTGCATTCTTCTTTGTAAAAGAGTAATGAAGCTATTGGTTGTTTCCTATAATACAGATTTACTAAACTCATACTACCTATAATATTTAAATTGAATAACCTTAAAATGTACACCTCTTTTCTATAATTTCATTTTTCTGTTTTTCATATATTGTGCTAAGTTTTAAGGAAAAATTTTCTGCAGTAGCAACCCTTTATTGTAAACCTTCTATCATTTCTTTCCATCACCGTGTTAGAACTTTAAATCATTTTCCTTGTTAGTGGGGCCATCTTGAAAGGTATTTTGACCCTAAGAAGGTTCCCTTAACATTACCTATCAAGCACACTTTTGTACTATCATAATGGGAAAACAAATAATATTTACTATATTTTTGTGCAGATGTCATAAGTAGTGACCTATACTCAGATAGATTTTATCTCTAGGGTTACCACAAGGTCCATCATTCATGTTTTACATGTTTTGTGTCAACTTCTTATTTTTATCCATTATTGGTTGTCGTTTCAACAACTCCCTATGCATGTTTTTGTTTTTTTCATTTTATGCACATTACTTTGACTGATTTATCTTTCCCTTAGTTAGATATGCACTCTTACTTGCACCATGGATCATATCTTCCACTTTGAAATCCTATTAAGGTAGATCTATCCCTTACTTGGCCAACAATTGCCATCATCAACAAGGCATTACACAGATCCAAGCCTCAAGCATCATTTTTGGTCTTTGATACTAGACAATGTTGAGTCCCTGGCTTGCCCAACTATGCATTTTGCAGTTTTAGGGCTCAATCCTCATTCTTGGCCACTGAGACTGCACATTTTGTAGTGTCTCCCTTAGTCTTCCCAAGTTGAGACTATGCAATGGGTAGTCTCGAGCCTCTCCCTTAACTACTGAGACTCTGAAACGCATAGCTTATGAAGCCACTCTTTTTCCTTAGCCCATGAATTGTGCAGTTTTCCCTCTCAATCTTATGGTTGTTGCCTTGATCTTGTTTTGTCAGTCATTTTTCTTGAGCTAATTTATGTTCACCATGAGTAAATTTTTCTCCTACAAGTAGTATGGTTTTTTAGCACCTTCCTTGATCAATTACTATCACTATGGTTTCCATGAGATTTGTCTCAAAGGACACTACAAAGGCTAGCGCTAGGGAGGTAGTTGAGAGTACTCCAGTGAATTTCCCATTTGTCTCAAATACTCAAGTGTTTATCGAAAAGGAGTCATATATTACATGGCAGAAGGTGAATGGGGTGTTTTTAGAAAAAAATTCAAAGAATATCTAGAAGACCAGTATGTGTACATCAATGTCCTAAGGTTAAAATTACACAAGATTACATGCAGGTACTTGGCTTTTCCCTGTGTAGACATTGTCAGCTAGCTACTTTCCCACACAAATAATAATATCATGATTATTAAAAATGCAAATGGACAAAGGTTTTCATATTTTAATGAACATTATTTTTAGATTAGGTATCATTTGTCACTGCTAGAAATTTACATGAATTCCCATTTCTATGTGGTCACCAACTACTTGATCACAAAGGATATCTTCAAGAGTTGGGTGAAAGAGTCTTCCAAATTCCACCAAACAACCAACAAAACTTCCAAGAAAAAATATATTTGGGATGGTTATAAATACTTCATAATATTATGTTGTTGGATCTATGGCCAAAGCAGTACCAAAACCTTTCTAGAAGATTAGGCAGTCTTGCTCAATCAAGTTGTGAATGAAGGAAAATTGTTCAACTGTTCAAATTTTTTGGCTCAATAATTGAGGACCCGTGTAAGTAATGTTAGAAACCCTCCCAAGAGTAAGAAAGCCAAGCTCTACATTTCTTCCTACTTGTCGGATGCAATCTATGCTTAAAACAATTTTCTTGGCATGATTTAGACTTGGTCACCAAAAAACCTATTGTGCACATTTGCTGCAAGCTCCTTTTGGAGTGCAGTTATGAAGGAGTAATAGGAAATATGAATGATATATTCCTCATTCCATTATATAGGTTAATATTTGAGGAAGACCCACCTTACATGTCCCATGGGGCTATGGAAGTAGTGTTAGAATTAGAAGATTGGTTTGCCTCATCGGATGGCACCTTCCTCAGAGTGTTTGGAGGTTAGAAGTCTCCACATCTTTTGCTCAGTTATACCACCGCAATTGTTTTCATGCAAGAAGCTTCTTATCAGATCCCCACATGGTTACCAGGAGTTTTTCATATGAAGAAGAAGGAAACTTGACCTATTCTTCCTTTGTATAGTGGATTGTACGAGATCAAGAATCTGAAGGCTACAAATACGAAAGGCAAGGAGATAGAGAAATTCACATTCTATCATTTGGAATTTAATTCATAATATCCCAACACTGTTTGCAAATAACACTATGCGAAGATTCATTTCCAATGGGCAAGCATGACATTTTCTAGGACCAAGGAGGAGGACATGGAGAATTGTTACAATTCCTCCAAGTCACATGACCCAATCACCTTCACAGAAACATGATAGCTTAATTAGAACGAGGTCACTCCAGAGGGAAAAATAGCTAAATGTGAAACCGAGTGCGTGAAAAAGCTGAGAGGAGAGTTTCACATAGTCTAGAGGAAGAGCCAAGTCACAAGATGAAATAAAATCAAATCATTCTAAAAGTGGCCATAACAATAGAAAAAGGAAGGAAATAAAGGAAATAAGAAGAAGTAATGAAGCATAGGGAAGACTAAGAGTAGAACATATTAGAAGAATAAATTCAAAAACAAGAGGAGGAAGAAAGGTAGAAACAGGAAGATGAAGAAAGATGCAGAATAGAACAAGAAAAAGTAACAAAGAAACATGTATAATACAAAGTGTAGATTTGGCTACTAGAAGAGTAGAGAAAATAGATGGAGGAGAAAGAACTTTCTCAGGAAATTGAAGAATTTATTTTGATTCAAGACATCGAGGTGTAATCGGAGCCAACAAACAAAGATGTTGATCTCATAGTGATCACATAGTAGCTCACCGTTTAGTCTCCATCTCCTCTAACAGTAGAGAAATATCCAAGCGAATAGTAGGAAATTGTTCCTCTTGATGATAACTGAGTCATGGATACGTACAATCTAACTTATGATGAGCTTCAGAAGAAGTTTGTACAATCAAGAAGGAAACTTTTTCTAGATTATATTACATCTCCTACATTCCTTAAAGAAAGTGTGATACCATGAAAAATCCAGAATTCATTGTTGCATCCATCTTGGCCTCCGCATCTGCTACCAATTCAAATACAAAGTATCTCATGGACGAGAATAGACAGATGGAAATGAACTTGTGGGCTAAAGGGAAAAAATTGAGTAACTCCAATCAGAGTTCTAGAAAGAAATTCGTATAAAGGTATATTGAGAAGAGCTTAAGGCATCTACACTTGGTGAAGTATTGGACTTGGTAGAAACCATGCAAATCCTTTAAGAGGAGCTTGTCACTCTGCACAACAAAGTTACCCGCTTGCATGGCATGTAGAAAAAGTGTCAGGATAATGATAAAGCCCTTAAATTTTTCCATAAAGCCATCACTATTGTGCATGAGTGCTCAATGAAACACAAAGGGGAACCATCCAAATTGGCAAAGAAAACAAGGAAATAGCCAGAGTTGGATAAAACACAAGTTTGCATGATCAACTAGAGTAATAAACATATGACCTCATTCATTGCCAACATTCAGGCCTCATATTCATGATTATACAATAGCACAGATTTCATGGTGAAATCACATAAAATCCCTTCATTTGGCTCACCCATTGATCTAGGTGGATCTTCAAAAAAGTACGAGTGACATCGTGAAAGGCTCAAAACTAGAAGTGGCAGAACTTAGATAAACCTAGCATCAAATCAAACTGATCGTCATCATAATTCCAACGGTGCAAATGGAACTCAAATCCTTCTCCAGATGATGAAGTTGGAACAAGTCAAAGTTTGAGTTTGACTTGTCAAGGTAGCAGGGAGAAGATAACATGGAAAATTTTCAGCGAATGAGGGAGTGCCATGTGCTAGGTTGCCACTAGTCCTCTCATATCACATATCGGCAAAAAGGAAGAGCAGATTAAGGAGAATCATCCCCTAGCATTTTCAGCTACAATTGTGATATCACATATCGTTGGCTAAAGGAGGAACAAAAAGGTTGATAATCAACGATAGGTGCCGATTGTAATATTGCGATGGGGAGCCGGACCCAAAATGTTATCTATTGTGATTTATAAATCTCAACGTGTCTATCCTATCACAAGGCACTCGATATGGGTTGATACACTAATGGGTTCCATGACAATTGCAATTTGCAAGGAGGATTCAAAACTGATATTCTGTATGGTGTGCTCCATAAATCAAGCAAGTCTGTATATCACAGGATGCTTGTGTCTTGGCTTGCACTATCCACTGACAAGTTGGAAACGCTGAAAAGCATGTCGCCAAGACTTATGTCTGGTTGAGATGGGTTTGCCTTGTTGGAAACGGGCTTCACTATTGGAGTAAAGTCGTTTTCGTGAATCCTTCTAGCCAGATTCCACTTGCTAACTTAGGTTATTATGTTAGAATTGCCCCGATTTTGAAGGATGCTTCCATGCTTGTATATATGATTGTTTGTGTCGGGAGAAAGCAAGGAGGACTCACCAAATACTCATAGTCTATTGCACACAATAGATCCTGACCTTGGCAGTAGGCCAAAGCCTTTCCTTGAGTAGCAGGGAGGTTCTGACAAGGTTGTAGAAGGCTTGATTATCCAAATTGGGAGTTTGGATAGGTGTTTTTTGCATTATTTTTCACAAGGAATTCAATGGTACTGTCTCTTTCTAAAGACGAGCTCTCCATTCTCTACCCATATTTCAGCTTGGAGGTATCAGGGTGGTCATTTCTTGTAGCTTGTACCTTTTATCTCATTTATGCCACTAATAGAAAGAAGACATCCCCACTATTGAGCAGGGCCTAGAGACGTAGTCTGAATTCGACGAACATTGTAATCTAATCATTGTGTATTTTTTTTTGTTCTTATGATTATTTCCACATTTTTTATGTTATTTTATGTTCCTTGGTTAATGAATTATGTTATATGTAATTTCGATGCATCTATAAGTAAAAGATCTTTGATCAAGTTTAGTATTAGAGAAAGTCTTTGTAGATGTGAATTGCAAGAGTTTATGCAAACTTAGAACAAGCTGTGAAAAGGAGAAGGAATGCTTGATTCGTTTGATATTTAATCATGAAATGCACAACAAAGAAGAAACATGGCTAATGAAGAAGCTCATTGGGATTAGGAGAAGAATTTCTAGAAGGTATTCTATAATATGACAGGAAAAGTGGACAAGTTGTTTGTAGAGTATGAGAAGGCATTGGGGCATGAGAATAAAGGATGTTGATGACCATGAATCAGAAAATCGGGAAGGTGATGGAGAAGATCCTCCTCCATCTCCTTCTTCGAGTGATAGTTCTCATCACTCTCATAGAAGTTCAAAATCGTCCTCTAAGAATTTATTGGTCAAGTTAGATGTAAAGTTTGACCTGGCCATATACAATGTAGAATGTAGTGTAGAAAATATCAATAATTGGATCAGACAGATAGAGGTTTATTGATAAATCTAGTAGATTGAAGAAGATGAGGTGAAGTCTAGTGAACATCTCTTTGAGTGAGTGAAACTGCTCTTGTTTTGTGGGAGAGAAAGTTACAGAAGGGCAACATGAAGTGAGGTAACCTTCTGTCCTCTTGGTCTAGGTTTATTTTTTCATTGACGGACCAATTATACACTCTGGGTTATAATTAAAAGGAACTTATGGACTGTTAATATTTAATGAAATTTCAGGGCCAACATGTACAAATATTCATGGAAGAATTTCAGAAACAAGCACTAAATCTAGGCATCTCATTAGATGCACCCGAAACTATAATGAGGTATATTGCTGCACTAAATAGTTACATGAGAAACATCTTATTACTATTCAAACCTACTACAAGTGATATGGCGAGCATTAAAGCTATTCATCTTGAAAGTCGAGGCAAGAATTATCGAGATGAACAAACCAAGAATATGCCATTGAAACCTCAACATGGCAAATTCCAAAGGAAAGAAAAATTGAAGGATAAGAAGAGTGTCACAACCAAGAAAGGGGACTGAGCAACACCGTCTTGCAAATCTCATTGCAAGAAATATGGTCATGATAAGGAACATTGTTGAAAGCTACATCTAGAGTTAAGACCGCAGAGATTCGGTGGAAAGGTGTAGTAGAAGACAATGGAAAAAATGCAGGACCTTGGATCGGATTCTGATGATGAGTCATTGATCACAACATTGGGTGCAAGAGGTACTATTTCTATTAATGATAGTTTTAATTTGGTTGAAGGAACTAGTTATTTCAATGAGCCTATAAGACATGAGTGAAAGAGAACTGAGTTATTCCACATTAGAGTTGTCATCAATCATACAAAGGTCAACACTCTATTCGATTCAGGTTCCCAAGCAAACTTAGTCTCAGCGTCCTTAATGAAAAGGTTAGGCCTTGAAACTAATGCGCGTACGAGTCCATACCCACTTGGTTGGGTAAGAGATAAAGCCAAATTGTAGGTCACCAATTAGTGTAGGGATAGCTTTATAATTGCTTCTAAATTAGCTGGTGAGGTAGAGTTAGATGTAGTATGTTTGGACATCTATGGAATCATCATGGGAAGCCCATATCTATATGATAGAAAGGCCATTTTCTTTCAGCTTGAAAACAAATACCACCTTACAAAGGATGGGGTAGAGTATATAGTCAGAGTTCATCATACAAACATTAGTGCAGGATAGATTAAAAGACTGGTTAATTCCAATAAATGGTGCATGCTTATGGTAGAGAGGGTGAAAGAAGCAAAGACGACTGATGCTTTCAAAGGTTGTGATCGTGATCATAAGAAGGAATTACTTGAATTTTTTTTTTACTATGATGAATTGTTTCATGAATGAAGAGGATTTCCCCCTAAACACGAAATATAACATGAGATCCATTTGCAACAGGATGCTTCTTTACCAAATGTTAACATTTACAAGATTGCTTCTACCGAGATGGAGGAGACCAAGAAACAGGTCTAGGAACTGTTAAATTAGGAAGTCATCATACTGCACTCTTCTCCTTATTCCTCAACGATCATGTTGGTGCCCAAGAAAGAAGGCACATGGAGAATGTGTGTAGATTACAAGGCACTAAACAAGATCACCATGGAGAATTGATACCCTATCCATCACATTGATGAATTGTTAGATCAATTGAAAAATGTTGTTTATTTTACAAAGCTAGATTTGTGTAGCAGTTATAATAAAGTGAGAATTGAAGAGCAGTACGTCTAGAAAATTGTGTTAAAAACTAAACATGGGCTATTTGAATGGATGGTAATTCCATTTAGACTGTGCAACACTCTAGCCACATTTATGAGGGTAACAAACAATTTATTTAGGCCTTTTCTTGATCATTATGTTCTTATGTATTTGGATGATATTCTTGTGTATAATAGGACATGGGAGGAACATATGTGTCACATAAAGAAAGTTCTTGATGCTCTAAATAATGAGAAGCTATATTTGAAACTGTCAAAGAGTGATTTTGGGAAGAATTCTTTGATTTATTTAGGCCATATTGTTGCTAATGGAGAATTAAGGATAGATCCTTCTAAAGTGGAGGCTATAATGAAGTGGTTTGAGCCCAGAAATGTTACAAAAGTTCAAAGTTTTATGGGCATGGTACAATATTGGAGAAGGTCCATTGCAAACTTCTCTATTATTGCAACTCCCTTGCATGCCTTGACTAGTGTTAAGCAGGCCTTTTAGTGGGGAGGAAAGTAACAGAAATACTTCTACACATTGAAAGTGAAGATCAACACAACACCAGTGCTAGCCTTACTAGACTTTTTGCATCCTTTCAAAGCTGAAACAAATGCCAGTGAATATTCCATGGGCAGGCGCTATATTGATGTGACAAAGAACGCCTGTATGTTACCATTTAGAGACTTTCTCCTAGGGTTTTGTGAATTACCCTACGTATGACAGGGAGTTTTATGTCTTGGTCTAGAGTGTAAATAAGTGGAAACATTACCTAATCAGCAAGGAGACCATCTTCCACATCGATCATCAACCCTTGTAGTATCTTCAATCACAGGCAAGCTTTAGCAAGCCTGTCGCTTCAGATGGATGGGATCCCTCCAGCAATTTCATTTGGTAATAATATATAAGAAGGGAACTAGCATGAAAGTAGAAGATGTGCTTTCTCACCCTCTTATTTCTGCATCTGACGTTTTACAAAATGTTTATTTGTCATTATAAAGTTATGCTGAACAATATGCTAACGATAATGATTTTAAAGCAATCTATGAAAAATTGACACGTGGATTTTTACTGGACAATTATTACTTGCAGGAAAATCCATTGTACCACCTTAGAAAATTGTGTATACCCGATGATGAAAGGGTTCATGTAATCTAAGAGGCTCATACCTCTCTAGTGTCTCGTCATTTTGGAATTGAGAGAACTTTAGGTCATTTGCAGAGGTTTTTTTTTTGGGCCTCATATGAAAAGCTTTATGACTCGCTTAGTAAAGGGTTGTATGTTGTGCTCCATTACAAAGCCCTCTAATAAAAAGCATGGGCTCTAAAGACCACTCCATATTCTGAGTCGACCATGGGAAGGCGTGTCCATGGACTTTGTAGGAGGTTTGCCTATGTCTAGGAAAGGTCACGACTATTTGTATGTTGATGTGGATAGGTTTACTAGAATGTGTATTTTAATGGCTTGTAAAAGGTAGGTCACCCTTCGGAAGACTTCTTTTCTTTTCTTTCATCATGTTTGGGTCCATTTTGGGTTTCGCACGTCTATTGTGTCATACCAGTATTCTCACTTTCTTGGGGAATTTTGGATCATCTTATGGAGAACGATAGACACCAAGCTGAAAAGAAGTACGGTATTTCACCCATACAATGATGGCCAGACAAACATTGTCAACCACATCGTGGTACACCTATTTTGAGGTTATTGTGGGAAACATCCCAAGTTGTGCGATGAACAACTTCCTTATTTTTAGCATGCATACAATCAAGAAGCACATTCAAATACACAAAGCTCACTGTTTCAGACATATTTTGGATATTTATGTAGAGATCCCTTGGACATGGTTTTTGAGAAAGACAAGGATAGAAATGGAAGAGATGATAGGGCAAAGCACAATAGTTCATTCAACATATATAGGTGATTCATGAGGTAGTGCAGGGGAAGCTGGAGAAGAGTGAAGCTCAATATAAAGCTCGACATGATAAGCAATGATTTGACCATCAATTTCAAGTTGGAGACAAGCTATGGCTCCATATAAGAAAAGATAGAATGAAGGGAGAAGAGAAGAAATTGAGACCCATTAGATATGGTCCCTTCACTATATTGGGAAAGATTCGAGACAATGCTTTTTGCCTTGACTTGCCTGTTATATGAAAATGTACTCGATGGTAAATGTGGAAAACTTGAAGCTTTATGAGCCTCCATTGGTTATGGATACCGAGGAGGTTGCAAAAATTTCTATAGTGGGTGATTGTGCACCAGAGTATCTAGATAAGATGCTCAAATATATCATACTCAACCAGAGGACCATAACTTCACAAAGGGGAGATGTGGAGAATATCCGTGTTGGCTTCAAAGTAATGCATCTAAGAAATGCTCAATGGAAGGAGAAGGAAAATGTGATGGAGAAATTTCCTCACTTTCCTATTGACTGAAAAGTATTTTTCTAGTCCAACATCTCTTACTCGGGAGGACTGATCCATGTGGATCTCCAAATAAGTACCAGTGGCATCGTGAAAGTGTCAAAACTCAAAGTGGCAAAATCTAGATGAATTTAGAATCAAAGCAAAGTGCTCATCATCCTGATTCTAATGCTGTGAATGAAACTAAAATCAAACTCCTCATGATGAAGTTATAACAAATCAAAGTTTGAGTTTGACTTGTCCAGGTAGCAGAGAGAATATCACATGGCAAAGCTTGAGTGAATGAGGGTGCCCCACGTGGTAGGTTTCCACTAGGCACCACATATCGCATATTCATGAAAATGTTATATATTGTGATTTAAAAACCTCGGCGGGTCTCCCATATCATAGACAACTGGCTCTCGGTTGTTAAGATGATGGGTTTCACATCGATTGCGATTTACTGAGAGGATCCATATGTGATATTCCATATGGTGCATTCTATAAAACTTGTAGGTCCATATATCACAAGATGCTTGTATCTTAGCTTGGATTATTCATCAATAAGATGGAAACACTGAAAGGCATGCCAACGAGACTCATGTACGGTTGAGATGGGTGTGCATTGTGGGAAACGGGCTTCACTATTGTAGTAAGGTTGTTGTCATAAATCCTTATGGCCCGATTTTGCTTGCTAACTTGGGTTCTTATGTTAGAACTCTGCAAATTTTGAGGGATGTTGTCATGCTTATATATAGGACTGTTTGTGTTGGGAGAAAGCAAGGAAGACTAGCTGAATACTAAAAATCTATTGCACACAACAGACCCTCACCCTGGAAGTAGGAAAAAACCTCACCTTGAGTAGCATGGAGGTTCTGAGAAGGTTGCATAAGGCCTTCTTATCCAAATTGGAAGTTTGCATAGGAATTTTTTCAGTTTTTTTCCGCTAGGAGTTCAATGGCATTGCTTGTTTCTTAAGCTGGGCTTTCCATTCTGTACCCATCTTTCAACTTGGAGGTATTAGGGTTTTCATTTCTTGTTTCTTGTACTTTTTATCTCTTTCATGCCACTAATAGAAAGAAGGGCTCACCACTATTGAGGAGGACCTGAGACGTACTCTGAATTGGATGAAATCTATAATCAAATCATTCATGGTTTTTGTGTTCTTTTGATTATTTCCAAATTTTTTATGTACTTTTAAGTTCCATGGTAAATTAACCATGTTATATGTAATTCTGATGCATATGTAAGTAAAAGATCTTGGATCACCCAATGAATCCAAGCGCAGGAAGAAAGTCAGGTAGGAGGTTGAAGAATACATGGACCATCTCAGGCATATCACCATCAAGGAAGATTTGGATGTGAACAAGAATAACATGCAAAAGTACATTGGTGGCGTTGTTTAGATCAACACTATGTTGTTCCTACTAAAAAAGGAAATTCAATCCAGTTCCAAATCAGTCTACCTAGATGCAGTGGACGTTAGAGTCTACTTTGAGACTAATCCCATCACGTTTGGGGAAGTCATCATATAATACAAGGCTTGGTACTACTATGTGACTGAGGAGGTACAAGCTGAGGTGGTTGAGCTAGTGTTTCCCAAAACTCAAGCTTAATATGTTTATTTTATTAGGCTATCTTGTTGACTTTGCCCTATTTTTCTTGCATGGATTTGAGCCATATTATAATATTTGTTGCAATTAACTGTATGTGAAATTCAAAGTGTCAATTGTGGAATGTGAAAATTAATTTCCAAATGAAGTCTAAAGGTCATGATTAAAGGAAGTGAAACAGTCATGAAGGGAGATGAATAGTCACCCGTTTTATTATAAATATACCCTCATGAGTCATGTAAAGGCCTTTTGGTTGGGTTTTCATATTAGGAGCATGCACTTGGGAGTTTTAAGCTTTGGATCCTTTGTATCATAGAGGAAGAATGTATCTTTGGAGGAGTAGATGTTGGCTTCATGTTCCACTATTGGGACTAGCGCTTCGTGAATGGTACATGTATGATTGGGACTTTAAGTTTAATAAAAGCTCACATCTGACACATTTTCTTGCATATGTTGTGAATATAAAAGAATTATGCTTGGTATGTTGGCAATATATGCTATTTCATTTATGCTAATGCTTATGAACGATGCAAAATATTTTATTTCATTTTCTTCACACTAATATGAATCTTGTTGAATGTGTGTTGTTGTATATTTCCATCATGGTTAACATGTGAAATATTTTGTAGGCTAACATGTGATGCCTTTTGTGACTTGCATGTCCCTTTGAAGCTAAGTAGTATTAAAATATTATAAGGGACTCACTAACCTTACCTTCATCGTGTTAGAAAAATTCATGCAATGCACTTGAGCCTCCGTAAACTCACACAACTATTTCACCAAAGTCACGAATACATCATTCTATCTCTTATTACGACAAAGGAATAACATTATAACTCACCATTTCGAAAATTGGCTCATATTCTAGATGGGGCTCCTACTCCAAATATGTGAGGTCTAAGTAGGAAATCATATTGGGGAAACCCCCTAAATGTTGGTGTGTCCAACACCGTCAACAACAATGTATTACAATTTTTTTGTAGAAGACAATTGTTGAACTTTATACACCAAACGCATATAGGATCGACGTCCCCCTTTCTTTTCAACCACCATCTTCTCTAACATTGAAGGAAAAGTATATGGCAGAGAAAACGTTACTCGATAAGGCAACAATTTACATGAAAAGCCAATAGTAAAGCAATGAATTGTCACTATTGCTTAGTAACGAATAGATGTTGCACTAAATTATATTATATTTATTTATATATATATATATTATATATATATTTATTGTATGTATGTATGTATGTATGTATGTATGTATGTATGTATGTATGTATGTATGTAGTGTTTTGTATGTATGTATGTATGTATGTTATGTATGTGTGTATGTATGTATGTATGTATGTATGTATGTATGTATGTATGTATGTATGTATATCCGCGCGTGTGTGTGTGTATGTGTGTGCACTAATTTAAAAATAACGTGTTCCTATGTTGCATAGAAAAAGGACCAGATTGAATGCCTCAACTATCACTCAAAGGTCTGTATTAAAGATTCATATTGCAACACTGGTGAACAAATATGTTATTCAAGCTCTTCTCCAAATAAAAATAATTACCCACATATCTCATAGTTCTTTCATTGGCATGAATAATCATTGCTAACTGATTCTTGATATCATATTGTCTCTATTTATTATTATTATTATTATTAACTCTCCCTCCTAATAGCTTAGCTTCGAATGGATTCATAGGTAAAACACTAACAAATTTGTGGCTAACAACCTACTAAGATAAATATCATTTTTATTTGTTAGTATATGATTTCATGAGAATTTCTACAATAGCTTACCATAAGGATACTAGATACTTCCCTCTTTAAAGATAACACTATCCTCGATGTTCTCCTCTCACTGAAACTTTAACTTTTACTCATGATACATCGGTCCAAACAACCCAAAGGGGACACTTCCGATTCAAAATTAAGGATTTCATTCCAGTAAATATGGAATAAGAAAAAAAAATGTTCTAAGATAAGAAAAATCAATAGCAATAATCATTTATAGTTGTGAAAATTTGTAGATTCTTCTTTCCGTCACTTTTCCATTACTCAAATTCAAAGAAGAAAAGCATAATATCTATAGCAACTTACTGTTACTTACCAATCACTCTAGGAATTCATGGTCACTTTTACACAAGCACTTGAATGGTTTATCCACGTTGTAATCTATGATCAAGAAATCCAATGTAAACACATTAGTGAAAACATTTATCGAATGAATACTTATAAAAATCACCCATTTATACAATGTCATGTGATATTGTAACCACACTACTTTTCCTAGTCTTCAGAGAGCACCGACCCTGTAGCCATCAAAATGATAAATCGGTGCACTACATCTACACTATCTCAGCTCTCGCTAAATACATTCACACGATACTTAAAAAAGTACTCAAAGAGAGCCTAGTTGTCTAATCATTAAAATGATCAATAAAAGAACCAAGTGCATACTATCTTATCGCCTACTAAGATATTCAAAATATTAGTAATACAATAAAGGAAGTTACACCTCTCATTACTAATTTCTAAGCACTAGGCTATTTTTTTGTCAAGACGTACATGAATTTTTTTTTTAAACATATAAAAAAATCATAATACATAAATTATCAGTTAATGTCTCTGCTATGACAACTACAGTGGCAAAAGAATGCTCCTCGTAACTAGTGTGAACTAGTTTCTAGAACTAGATCGATCCATTTTCACATCCAAATAGTTCTCTAATATAGAACATAGCACTTCCATTATGGAATTCCACAATCCAACCATCTCAACAATTCCAATGACCACACAAAGACTATTGCTCTCACAGTGTCCCATCTATGATGAATTTTGGGTCTCCCCCAACAGGCCCCCAAATCCATATAGTTTCCTTAGGATTTTTCCCCTCTCACCATCCTGTCCAACTCTTTTCATTTAATCATATAATATATCTCTAGAGAGAGGAAATTTAGGTAGGAAAGTACCATCAACCCCTTGAGGCAAGAAATCACCATCAACTCAAGGCCTCTTGGCCTTTCACAACTATCTACAACTATCTAGGATGTAAAAAACTATTTTACCACTCTTTCCCACATTAATCTACATAATGAACCATATGCACATTATCACTAAAACAAAATAAACATTTATGTACACCATGCATTTATACTTGACCCCTAGCATGGGTCCATAATATCTAGATTGATACGAAACATAATTGACATACAGGAGTTATACACTCTAATTTTCCAAATAACACAATCATGCATATCATAACATTATACTTTCTCATTTATGATTTCAATTCACATTGCAACTTTTAACTTCATAGGTTTTCTTGTTGCCATTAAGCTACCCCTATTTAATCCCATTAGCAATGTTAGTCATAAATATGCATTGTTTAAATAAGTACTCACTTTCGCAATCATTTTAGTTTCATGAGTATAACATAATGATGCATAAAATTATCATAAAAATATTCATTAATGTGTAAACGAAAATAACCATCATAGTAAAAATCTAAACAATTCCAATGCCCAATGTGTACTGTTACTGATAGACTGACACATAAAGTAACTACCATAATCCTTTGCTTAAAACTTGCAACAAGAATAAAAAAACATAATTCATGCATAATAATTTTCATAGTTATTCATGCAACACTAACTAATCAATGCTACCAACAATCTTAATGCAACCATGACAAGGCTCAATCAGCAACTAGCTATTACACTCAAATTGCACTACTCAACTCATTTTTTATTTTTAACATCTAAAGGGGTTTGTCAATTTTTGTAAATCCAATTTTCCTCTTCAAGGAAAACCCCTCCCACATTTTACATTTTTGCATTTGTTTCAAGCATAATCACTATAATGTGCATTCATCCTTTATAAATAGTGCATTGTAAATTTATTTAGGTTCATTAAATGTATCATTAATGTTGTCTCATATGCAAAGATTGGTAGTCAATTCTCACTTTCACAAGTGTGTGCTCAGGATTATTCATATGTGTAACAAAGGTTTGTTTTCTTTTATCATCATCTAGATTCAAATGTTATGAACACAATTTTCCCACAGACATTATTACTTATTATTCTTTAATGCAGTTACAAAAATTCATCATGCATCTCATGTCGAGAGTATTCTACTGCATATATCAATGTCTACATTGTTATACTCATGCAAGAGTTGATGCCCACTACTAGCTTAACTCAATTTCTTTTCTAGCTTAACAATTCCCAAATGCACCAGTATTGCAACCTTCAACTCTAATACCACTTGTAACATCCCTCGGTAATCTCACATGAAAACGAATGGAATTATAAAACTTTTACACAATTTACCCACACATAACTATCCAAATCAATTCCATGATGGGGGTGATTATGGTGAGGGCTAGTTGGCAATGTATGGGACCCGTACCTAGCTCTCTGTGACAAATAATTAATGCAAGACAGGGACAGGAGGGTGGCCATTAGCAGGTGTTGCCCAATGACGAGAGAGTGTTGTGAGATAAAGAGGTATGGGTTGTTTCCATCTTAGCTAAGGATGTTGCTTGGTGTAACATAAAAGTGAGAGAATGTCAAATGTGGTTGGAAAAAAGATTCGCACATGCATAAATATTGGCCATGGGATCCGAGGGAATGTTTCACTATCTAACATGAAATATTATTTCACTTCGGGGCTAGAGAGTGTGGGTGGGCACCACAAATAAAGATCTCCTCTGTTTGGCTCTATCTCTAGTTTGCAGAAGCTCCACTAGAGCATCAATTTGTTGCATAGAATGAATTTTAGTTCCATCTATGAAGCGACTTATACACTGTGGTCCCTGGGACCAATGGCATGCCTCCTTACTTGCAGGATGTGGTTGTGGTGTTGGTGTTTGGCACTTAGGGATATTTAGCTCTAGTAATGTAAGTGGAATTTAATTTTGTTATATTCAATTTAGAATTGTGTGGTGCATTTCTTAGGGCAGACATCACTCTCCCCATGGCAGTGCAATTGGTGGTGGTGGCATTTGTTGTATGTCTCAATAATGGTGACGTGCCCAAGGGCGGGTACTGGCCCACAAAGGAATGAATGGCAGCAACATGGAGAGCCCAGATTAGACTCCAAGTCAACCGAGAGTCGTCATTCCCATGCAGACATAGCGATGTCCCTAGGTCACTCCTCGGGTTTTGTCGAAGCTCCGGTTACCTTGGAGTCCATCACGTAGCAGCTAAACAACATCCAGTGCAACATGGAAATACTGAGGGAACAGAGGCATGATTGACAAGAATGAAATGGTGGTTTATATGAATGACATCTAGCATATGCAGAATGAGATCCTAGACTCTAGAGAAGGCCTTCAGCAGTAGCTCCTATGCACAAATGACCATCTACGGGCCCTCAAGACTTGGGTGGAATATATAAACTATCTCATGCACAAGCGAGCTACATTCTTTGCTACTCCTCGTATGTTTCCCCCAACCCCCATCCCTAATGTGTATTTCTTAGAGATGTATTTTTTCTCCTTTTGTGCTAGCAATAACCAATGGCATCGGTTGTCTTAGCTTCTCTTCAGGCTTCTTAGTGTTTAGAGCAAGGCATCTGCTAGCTCTTAAACTTGTGACCTTGTATCCTATTGCAGTGCTGATGTATTTTTTTGACATATATTATATGATAATATAATGCATGTCTTTTTACCAACAAAAACAAACTATCCAAATTACTATTCTAGACTATTAGATATAATATTCATCATTATATAGAGTAACTTAAATAAGGAATAGTGAGTTACATAACCATTAACAACAATTGTTTTGTCATGTTAACATAAACTTTTTGAGATAATATTGCATCATTTTCGCTATTCCTTTAACTAGATTAAATAATCATATATTTGATATTATAAACATCACATCATATAAGGAATCGACATCATCAAACTGACACAATAAGAAATCACATCATTGAACACTGGTATGCCCTAGAAACCTCATAGATTGGAAACCAACAAAGATTTAATTTTATTATTAAATGCTTGTGATATTGTTCAATCCTCACTCAATGGCTTATAAGGGAGTCTATCCTTTAACCATTTTCATAAAATATTACAAAGAAATATCATTTAAGTATAACATATCTAGCTAAAAATTATTACAATCATCATGATATCATTTACCAAAAAATGTTCACTCTTTATATCTTTGTGGCTTGGTTTTTCAACCATTGGACCATCCTGTAGCTCACACTCATCTACAAAGAGCATTAGTTCTTTACCTGCAACAATTTTAAACATAATTTATCCTTTACACAAGTCACCATCCTATTCTACCATTGTTGTTGTCAACAAACTTTGATATCATGATTACATAAAGTATTAATCAACTAATAATCAATCTTTAATAGTGATTCTTCAACATCTATTTATGTGCATACATCAAATATAAATAAAATATCACAAACATTGCTCATGTGTTAATTATAAGAAAATAATTATTAAGCATTTGAAAATAAATACCACATTACTATGGTCCTTCTCACACAAGCACACATTCCTTTCTAAAGAAAAAGCATTGTAGCCATCCATTTTCATTTAAAGGATAATAGAATAACAATTTTTATTTTTGTGCATGTAATTAGATGAAACTTATTCAAAGAAGGTTAGCCCATGAACTTTTCCTTTGTGCATGTAACTAAGTAATCTTTCCAATAGAATAGATATTGTTAATATTATTATTATTCATGCAAATGCATGTCCCTTTCCAAGAGAAATCTAACATAATAGATACTATTATTGCCCATGCAAACGTAGGTCCCTTTTTCAAAAGCATATTTCTCAGGATAAAGCTATTTATAAAGTCAATTTTACATTCAAATACATGCTTTGTTCTAAAATGAAACTAATGTGTTAGTTTGTAACATATCGTCATAAAATAAAATTGTATTTATTTACCAATGTTGTTTATTATTAATGTAATAATCACATTATAATGTTTAACAGTTTACACTATGGTTTATCATTAGTTTTCGTCATAATTTAAATTTATTTTATCATATTTACACCGAGAATTAAGATGCAACCAACACCCTGTAACCCAGGCCCTAAGAAGGCTCTAGTCTCACCTCTGCATTGGCCACTGGTTGTACCCTACTCCATGGGATCAATAGTGAATACCAAAGTGAAAACCCTCCTTCAGATTACCCTCCCATCAACGGCAGTGGACGTTTGTGGTTTCATTGACGGATGAGGAGGTTAGTAGGAGGATAGAGAGTAACTACCCTCTCTTCCCTCACAACTCGGACTCTCATTCTTCTCATTCATGGTTCACTCCATTATGATCTATAACACAGAAAGGATTGTGGATTTTCCTCTTCCTTTTATGGTTAGACTCTACCTCTGTTATCCCTCGATCACTACTACATGCTGGGTGACACATAGTTCACATTTTTCTTCCAGATAGTTATCATAGTATTAGGGTGTGTAGATTTATGTGGGGTTGAAATCGAATGTGAGATGTCGTAAATTCCATAGTAGATATTTTTGAATGAAACAATTTCGAGTCTATATCAATACCCAGCGTGACGACAAAATTTAAGGAGAAGCAAAAGAGAAACAGAGAAATAAATAGAGAGTGTTCAAAAGAATGGGCCGATAGTGAGAGTTGAAATGTTAATGCAGGTGAAACCTAATAATATGTTCCTTAGTTAAATTATTTAATTTTAGGATATAGTATTATATTATTTATTTATTTTATTTAACTATAAAATAGCTTAAATATTTAAAATTATGATTATAATTATTTCATATTAAATTTAATAACCCATTGCTTTTATTTTCTTACAGGGAAATCGACCAGGATTCGTCATATCAAGGTTTCTTCTAGTGCGTCTTCTCTCGCTTCCATGTTTGGTTCATATTACGATTTTTAAGCTCTAGAAAGTGGTACTATGCATAGTCTAGCTCGATGAGGAAGTCTTGCTATAAAGTGATGCTGAATTCTCCTCTAGGTTGAGTTCCTAGAGATGCTCGTTCCAAAATGAAGTAAGTTTTATTTATCTGCCACAACAAGAATATGTGTAAATTTCTATTTCTTAAAGCTTATATACGCATTGCTTGTATTTACTAGAACATAGAGGGTTTTGATCCTTCTCCTTTTCTTATTTACTGGAAAACTCGGGTTCTGCGTATTTTTTGTTTAATGGCCATTATGGTCAGTCCTACGCTAGAGAACTCTTAAATAATCTTTTTGTTAGAACTACATCTGATTTTTGTTCTTTTTTTAAATATAAAGAATAATATGATTAAAACATTTAAATTGTTGTACGCAGTGTATGGCTTCTTCTGAGTTGTGATGTTAATGCTCATGGAAAGGTTAATTTTCTCACTAGTTGTATTAAGAGAGGTTTCACTTAGTTGTTCTCATTTATTCTCTTATTATCGGTTAAGAAGAATTTTCTCATAATATTTCTTGAATTCTTGATGTTCGACTCAGGATTTCCAAGAAAGAACTCAAGAGTATTGCTAGGATGCTATTCATTAGCTAGCCTAGGGCACTAATTCATGCTTCCCCCATTCATCAAAATTATTTTATTTTGCTTTATTTCCTTCATGCTGTTGTGATTTCTATCATGAAAATAAGGAAAAAGCCCCACCATTCTCTCTTCTTTAATATTACTGTTTTATCAGAACCTGAGTGCCTAGTGGTACATGGAAGAATAGTCATATTAAATACATAGAGTATATATTTTGTTTACTTTGTTGAAGGCACTATATTCGAAAACAACTATATGTACATACTTTTATCAATTTTCTTTTAATAAATATTTAATGTTGAACACATGGTTCAC
>APFE031536236.1:31206-43383 GCA_000404065.3 Pinus taeda | reverse complement strand
TGAATTCTAAGGCGTTCAACTATGAAATTAAGAGAGACAAGGATACAAGAAGGACTATCAATAAATGAAATTAGAGACTTTAGAACACAACTCAGTTGTCCCTGAATGTAATGATAAGTATTTGCAGCTTCCTGGTCACCAATGGGCATCAAATCACACTGTGAAAATTTCCTTGCATTATGATAATTTGGTTGCACACGCACTAATGAAATTAAGAGAGATATGACACAAGAAGGACTATCAATAAATGGAATTAGAGACTTTAGAATGCAACTCAATTGTCCCTGAATGTAACAATAATTATTTGCAGCTTCCTGGTCACCAATGAGAATCAAATCACACTACGAAAATTTCTTTGCATTATGATAATTTGGTTGCACCTGCACTAATCCTCTGTAGTAGTCCCTTGACTTGCCTATAGATATAATTTTAGAAACAATCCTACTCCTGCAATTCTTCCCTATATGGATCATCTTTATCCCCCCCATTGATAGTTATTTTTCAAGGCAACAAAATAGAACTCTCCAATTGCATCATTGTCTTTCAAAACAATGCTTGAGTATTTCCAGGTGATTGTTGAACCAGTCTCTACTCAGGTCCATGAAATCCTTGATTTGTCTCCATCACAAAAACCTCTTTTCGTAATAAAATTATAAATCCCACATCTGCATTCCTTGTCCCCGAAATACCAATTCTTTAAAGTGGAATACTTTGTCATTGCTCCCTCAGTGCAATAGAGATCCACTATTGTGGCATGGGGATGATTGGTGTCATAAAATGGTATAGTTCATCCTTCAATATGTGTCACAGAACTCCTCTCACCTCATAAAACTCCTCTCATCTACAAAAATAAGAGTCCTCTCAAAATGCTTGTCCCCATCTCATTCATCCAAAAATAAGTGGATATTTCCATGGGTGACAAAGTGTGCTTAGAGATTTAATAGAAGGATCTATCACTAAGAAAATAAAAATGCAATGTAGCATAATAGTTATCAACAGGAGCAACAACCATGCCAAGCTACTTCCTAACTAGATAAATATACTCATGAATTACCTCTTATAATGAACAAAAGATAACCCCAACTACCTATAGAGTCTACCTATGCATGGTAGTGAAAACACTGTCGAAAACAACATCTACAACAACATTGGTCAATCTCTTCTTCTAGTCAAGGGCATGCCCAACTTTTGAAAAGTATCAAGCAGATCAGGGTCCACCTCATCCAGGCTCATCTTCTTCTTCTAGTCTCTATGTTTAGGTTCAAAATAATAACAAAGGTCTTCAAAATTGATGGGTGGGTAAAAGTTATCAAACCATTGAGTTCTTCCATTTTTAATCATTGTCTGTAAGAATTGAATCTAAATTGAAAAATTTGTTCAGGTTCCTTCTTTTTAGATAAAATTAACCTAATGTTTGGAGAGTTGTAAAGTTTAATGGATCTATGTATATTCTACCTAAAATATAATAACATGTTCTAAAACTGTAGGCATTGAGCTCAAAATCTAAGGATGAAATTTTAATTTCATGTAACAAAGTTTGAGGAAGGTCTAGTATTTCTTGCATCACTTGAGCCCTTTTAATTTTGGCATGGTAGAGTCCATTAGACAAACAATCAACCACTAAAAAAAGGTGAAAAGAAAAAATAAAATTTCATGCATTCTGGCCCTAGAAAAGTTACAGAGGGGCTAATTGATCTGTACAAAAGGACATGCAAAATGCTTACTTGTCCATTGTCTTTTGATGAATTGTTGGCCGCAATCAAGATCTGCATTATCATAATCATTAAACCCTTTGTACAATAAGGGCATGCAAAATTCTTGCTTGTGCATTATCTATCATAATCATTAAACCCTTTGTACAATAAGGACATGCAATATGCTTACTTGTGTAGGAATTTATAGGGTAAGTTCCTCAGACAGAACACCAAAGGACACCACTATAAACAGATCACAGATCAATACACGAGTATTCTTGATGTGGTTAAAACCCTCAAAGAGGGAAACAATCCACAGCCTGAGCCAATGCGACCACTTCAGGCAATTTATTAATAAAAGGATGAAAATTTGCATAAGCTTCTCCCATGAACAGTTACCCTACAAATGACTCTCCATGCTCTTTAAATAGAGATCATGGACCAATCGGGTGTTAAGCCACGGATCAAGTGTCGATAATATTGAGGAGAGAATGAACCATCGGATCACTTCATGTCTAGAACATATCATGACCGTCAGATTGTAAGTTACAAAAGTACATAGTAAAGAAACACACTTTAGCTAACTCTACATTAGATCAAGTTATACTTAACTATTTCCTATGTATCGGAATATGCTAACATCCCCCCTTAAGAACAACTTGGGATACGATTGAAGGATGTACAAATATGACACAATAGGAGAAGGAAGGAGGCATTAGAGCCTATCCCCCCTTAGTGAAAACTTCTTGAACTCCAACCATAAATCGAAGTTTAGTAAACTTCGCCTCTATGAGAGCCTTTGTAAAGATGTTGACAACTTGATCATCTATTGAAAAATATTGCACTTCAAGAACATGGTCATGAATGAGCTTTCTGATGAAGTGCATGTGCAGTTAAATGTGTTTTTTGTGTTGATGTTGGGCTAGATATTTGCATAGTTGAATGACACTTTGATTATCACTCCAAAGTGTAGTCGAATGTTGCTCCTGAAAGCCAAACTATGACACGATCTGACAAAGCCACAGGGCTTCCTTACTAGCTTCTATGACACCATGATACTCTGCTTCTGCTAAAGAAAGAGAAATGGAACTTTGTTTCTTGCAAGCCCATGTAATAGGTCTTGAACCAAGAGTGAACACATAACCTGCAGTAGACTTCCGATCATCAGGGTCACCAGCCCAATCAGAATCGGTAAAAAAACCAACCAATAGAGGAGATACTTCTGTGCTGTAATGAATCCCAAACTAAACTGTACCTTGAACATAATGAAGTATTATTTTAGCTGCTTTCCAATGACTTTCATGTGGGTTTTGCATAAACTGAGCAATAAGGCCAACAACAAAGGAAAGGTCAGGACGAGTATGGGTCAGATACAAAAGTTTTCCTATAAGTTGATGGTATAAGGTAGCATCAACTTCAGGGGAAGTACAAATGACTGAATGTTTGGCTCTAGACTGAAAGGGAGAAGGGGCTGGCTTACAGTCTTCCATGTGAAAATGGCATAGAAGATCACATGCATACTTGGACTGGGAAAGGGAAATACCTTCCTTGGATTGCAAGACTTGAAGACCGAGAAAACAATTCAAGTGATCTGAATTGGATCCATAAAGAGAGATTAAAAAAGCCATGGTTGTACTAGGTTGGGACAGACTTCAAAGAAATTACAACAGTGATAAAAAACGCCTCTGAACCAGTGGCAATGGCAGCCAGCGTGGAATGACGAGGACCTCGGTCAAAGTGCGTTGACTAAGGCCCATGGAGATTGTGCGGGAGGCGAATTCAGCCCCTGAGAGGCCCTAATCAGGAAACAGAGGCAGTTTTTGATGCGTTGGGTGAAAAGCCCCAAATTGGAGAAGCCTTGAGTGCTCAGATGCATGAGAGCCCAGAAAACCATGGGATAAAGGCTAAAGCGTTAAAGGTGGGACCTGCTCTGAAAAATTGGCGGTATTGTTCGGGGGCACCCTCAAACGGTAAGCGGAATTAGTGAAAATGGAGTGATCCCACTCAATGGCAGACACATGGCAAGTAGAGGAGAGAGAAAACTGCCATTGATCGCGCATTAACGATCAAGCTAGTCAATCGTGTGGGACGAGCGAACAATGTCGGATCTGGAGGCCCCAGATCTGACGGCTAAGATAGCGCCTGATGGGAAAGTGGAATCGACGGGGGATTAAGCCATAGTTTGTAAATATTTGATGTCCAATTTGACTGCCAAGGTGGTAGAAGACTCATTCCATGATGTAATGGAAAAACCGAACCAACGAAACGAATTGGCGTAGCTGCAAGAGGACGTGTGGCCACTCCCTATGAGCCTGATGATGACGTCGAATAGGGAACTCTAAGTGAAGTTGTAGTAGGCAATCTGACGGGAAGTGGAAGAGGAATCGAATAGCCATGGGTACGAATGGTTTTAAGACATGAACAAAGAATAGAACACAAACCAAGAGAAAAAGAGAAAGACACCAGAACCCCGAGAGGAGGATGGAACATAGAAAGGAAAAACATAGAGAAGAAATACAGTGAAGCAACAACAGAATAGAAGACAGAGGGCCGAGCTGACCAAAAGCAGCATCGAGCACCAGAGAGCTTGAGGGATTCAAGCCATCCCAGAGAAGATCTGTCTGGACTGAGCACCACATTGGGCTCTCTCCATGGTAGACCAGAAGGTCACAGAGCTGGTAAGGAAAAGAGTCTGTGTACTCTAGTGGCTTGGGGCATCCAAGAACCACCCTGCCAAGTAAATTCCATTTTAGGAGACTCATATTGATCTCCTTCATTGTAATTCTTTGCTTCAAGACACAATAAAAGAAGGCCACCACTGAAAGCTGGACCAAAGATGTAGCCCCTAAGAATAGGGTGAACTCCTTATTAAATTTTTGTGTTCTTGTATTTGCTCACTGTGTTTCTCTGTTGTTTTCCATTTCAAGTGTCTGTGTATTTGCAATCTGATTGATCCGTTGCTTAAATAACATAGACACACACCAACATATGAATTTGTAATACCTTCACTTAAGAAATCTTTAACTGAGGTCACTCATAGGGTGATTATCAAATCAAGTGGTATCAGAGCTTTAGGTTGTAAGGTTAGACAAGATTGTGTTGGTTTAGCTATTGAATGCTCACTAGATCAAAGCTCAAATTAGGAGAAGGAGAGTTGGTCGAAACTAATCTTGAAATTTGGAGAGTCTATCCTTGGAAGACAATGTCAGAGGAAATATCTATGGGGGTAGACCCTCAATTCATAGAGAGTTTCCTAGCTATAAAGTCTATGGTAGAAGAAATGTATAGGGACTTTAGAAAGCATAAGGATGAAGATTCATCAGGTTCTAAATAAGATAAAGAAGAAGATGAGTCTCATTCCCATGATCACTCAAAAGGAAAAGGGAAAGAGGAAAGATTTCTCACACCTCCTAATAGCCCTATGCATAATAAGAAAGCATCTTTGATTAAGCTAGATGTTAAATTTGATTTGCCTATATATGATGGAGAGCTAGATGCTGAAAAGTTGGACAATTGGATTAGACAAATTGATGTGTATTACGAAGTGAAAAACATCAACTCAGACAAGAGCAAAATTCAACTGGCAAGCCTACGCCTAGGAGGCACTGCCTTGGTTTGGTGGGAAGGCAGAACCCAAGCTGACCTGAAGAGACATGGGAAGACTATCTCTATCTGGAGTGACTTTGTTTCTGCAATCAAGAAGCAGTTCTATCCATTGGCTTACATGCAACAAGCCATGATGAGTTAACAAACTCTTCAGCAGTTGAAAGGGCAAAGTGTGCAAGGGTACACTCAAGAATTTAGAAAGAGAGCATTGATTCGAGGGATCTCATTAGACTCACCAGAGACTCTTTTGAAGTACATTGGTGGTCTACACAGCTACATGAGGCATACCATCCTCATGTTTTATCCCACTAGTATAGATGAGGCATATGTACAAGCTACTCATCTAGAAGCTAGAGGAAAGAATGGAAATCCAGAAGTTGGGGGACCATCCCAACCCACTACAAGCAAGAGCAAGGAGAAAAGAAAGTAGAAGTGGAAAGAAAGGAAAGCTAACGATGCACAGAAAAGTAAAGCTTCATGCACTCACTATAAAAAGGATGGGCACGATGATGAGCACTGTTGGATTTTGCATCCAGAGCTGAGATCTAAGACATCTGAGGGCAAGAAGAAAAAGACTGTTGCAGCTATTTAGAAAGATTTGGGGTCAAACTCGAGAGATGAAACAATTATTGTAGCCACAGGTATGAAAGGTAAGAATTCTGAAGCATCTACTAGTAATTTTGTTCAAACTATTATTGATGAAGAACATGAGAGAAAAAGACATGAGCTTTTTCATATTCAAGTTATTCCCAAACATCAAAAGATTGATACTTTGTTTGATAGTGGCTCACAAGTAAATTTGGTTTCTGAAGCAATTGTAAAGAAATTGGGATTAGCAACTACACCTCACAAGAAACCATACCCATTAGGATGGTTGAATGATAAAGCACAACTACAAGTGACTAGATAGTGCAAAATCAAGTTTTCTTTTGGGTCAACATTTGTAGATGAGGTTGAGTTAGACATAATTCCTTTGGATATATGTGGAATTGTTTTAGGAAGTCCTTACTTGTATGATAGAAAAGCTATTTTCTATAGAATTAAGAACAAGTATCTACTTGTTAAAGATGGAATTGAATACTTTGTAAGAGCTCACAGGCTCAAGAATAATCATACTCTCATAAATTATGGGCAGATGAAAAGAATGATAAATTCATGCAAACAATTCTTACTAATGGTTGTAAAGGAAAAGAAACCTGATAAAATCAATGTATTTGAGGGTTGTATTGCTCAGCAGTAAGCCGATATAGAAAAGATTGTTTCAGAGTATGATGTTATATTTCAGGAACCTAAAGGTCTGTCACCCAAAAAGGGAATAGTATATGATATTATTTTGCAGCAAGATGTTCCATTGCCTAACATTGGAATGTACAGGTTGTCTGCTTTAGAGAATTTTGAAATCAAGAAACAGGTGTAGGAGTTGCTTGAGAAGGGGTTCATTAGGCCTAGCACATCACCATGTGGGTCACAAATCGTTTTGGTGAGAAAGAAATATGGCTCGTCGAGAATGTGCATTCGCTACCAAGCACTAAATAAGATAACAATCAAAAATCGTTATCCCCTTCCTCGCATAGATAATATTTTAGATCAATTGAAGGAAGCTATTTATTTCACCAAGATGGATTTGCACAGTGGATACCATCAGGTTAGAGTTGCATAGCAAGATGCATGGAAGACTGCTTTCAAAACAAAGCAGGGATTGTATGAGTGGCTAGTTATGCCTTTTGGCTTGACCAATGCTCCTGCTACTTTCATGAGATTAATGAATGATGTACTTAGGCCTTTTCTTGATGATTTTGTTATTGTGTATCTGGATGACATTGTAATTTTTAGTAAAACGTGGGAAGAACACTTAAACCATGTTAAGTAGACATTAGATGTTTTGAAAAGAGAAAAACTTTATGTTAAAACCTCAAAATGTGAATTTGGAAAAACATCTCTAAATTATTTGGGTCATATAGTAGGGGGTGGTGGATTGAAAATAGATCCCTCTAAAGTGGAAGTCATTTTAAACTGGCCTAAACCCAAGTCTGCGACAGAAGTAAGAAGCTTCTTAGGAGCAGCACAATCTTGGAGGAAGTTCATTTCTAATTTTTCCTCAATTGCAGCTCCTTACATGCTTTGACATGATTGAACAAGGTGTTTTAGTGGGGAGGCAAACATCAGAAAGCCTTCAACACCTTGAAAGAAAAGATTAGTACAGCACCTGTACTAGCACTACTTAATCTACAAAGACCGTTTGAAATCCAAACAGATGCCAGTGACTATGCCATTGGAGTTGTGTTGACATAGCACAGTAAACCCATATGTTATCATTCTGAGACTTTTAATCCTGCAGTAGTTAACTATCCTACATATGATAAAGAATTGTATGATTAGTTTAGAGTGTGAAAAAGTGGAAACATTACTTAATGGGAAAAGAGATAGTAATACATATTGATCATCAACCACTTCAATATCTACACTCTTAGACTAAGCTGCAGCAATCAAGACACTACAGATGGATGGGTTTTCTACAACAGTTTCATTTAGTCATCAGATATAAAAAGAGCATACATAACAAAGTTGCAGACATGTTATCCAGACCCATTATAAATGCATCTACTATACTTAAGCATAATTCTGTACTACATGAAAGCTACATTGAACAATATGCTCAAGATATAGAATTTAAAGATGTATATGCAACTTTGAGTCAAGGAAAAAAGGTAGAAGAATTGGACTATAATGTCAAGGACCGACTCTTATATCATTGTGGGAAACTTTCCATTCCACAAATGGAGAGAGTAAAGATAACTAGAGAGGCACACACTTCTCTGATAGTAGGTCACTCTGGGGTAAGTAAAACAGTTGCACAACTACAAAGATTTTGTTATTGGCCGAAAATGAATGAGACAGTTTCTAGATATGTAAGAGGGTGTACTATGTGTGCTAAAAGCAAGCCCAACAATAGAAAACTAGGCTTGTACACTCCCCTACTAGTTCCTTCTCACCCTTGGGAAAGTATTTCCATGTATTTTGTTGGAGGACTGCCTAAATCTAGGAAAGGTCATGATTATCTATATGTGGTTGTGGATATGTTTATAAAAATGTGTATTTTGATACCTTGTAATAAACAGATTACAGCTGAACAAACTGCAAAACTATTATTTGAACATGTATGGGTTCATTTTGGATTACCCACTTCTATTGTATCTGATCGAGACACCCGATTTGTGGGGAAGTTTTGGTCAAGTCTATGGGAGCTGATGGACACCTAACTGAAGAAAAGCACAACTTTTCATCCACAAACTAATGGCCAGACAGAAGTAGTTAACAGGACAGTGATCTAGTTACTCAGAGGATATTGCAACAAAAATCCTAAGCTTTGGGATGAACATGTGTTTTATGTGCAACATGCTTACAGCAAAGAAAAACACTATTCTACACAGAGATCTCCTTTTGAGACTTGTTTTGGTTTCATACCAAGGTCTCCTTTGGATTTTTGTCTTTGGTAAAGATACCATAGTTGATGGACACAATGATGTGGACAAGGCAACTAGGTTCATTGAACAGATCTAGGAGATCCACCAAGCAGTACAGGAACAGGTGGAAAAGAGCTAAGCCAAATACAAGGCAAGGCATGACAAGCATTGGATGGAGCATAGTTTTCAAGTTGGAGACCAGGTCTAGCTCTATATCAGTAAGGATAGGATGCAAGGTGAAGGTAGAAAGCCAAAACCTATCAGGTATGGACCTTTTAGGATACTTGAGAAGATTGCTGAAAATGCTTTTCGCCTTGATCTACCAACTTACATGAACACCTACTCAATTGTAAATGCAAATTGCTTGAGATTGTTTGAATCTTCAATGATTGAGGATCCTGAAGAGAAATGTCAATTACCTTCTATTGATGACCTGCTACCTGAATATCTTAATGAATTGCAGGAAGACATAGTCTTGGACAAGAAAGTGAGGACGATGTGCAGAGGAGATGTTGAGTACCTCTGAATTGGACTCAAAGGTTTGAAGCTGAGTAGTGCAAAGTGGATTGAGATTGGGCAAGTGAGACAACAGTGCCCTCACTTAGTTAATGCTTGAAAAAAACCAAACTTTTGGTGGTCCAAAAGCTTTTCAATGGGAAGGCCATGATCCGAATTGGATCCATAAAGAGAGATTAAACAAAGCCATGGTTGTACCAGGTCGGGACAGACTTCAAAGAAATGACAACAGCGATCAAAAACACCTCTGAACCAGTGGCAATGGCAGCCAGTGTGGAACGACGAGGACCTCGGTCAAAGGGTGTTGACTGAGGCCCATGGAGACTACACGGGAGGCAAATTTAGCCCCTAGGAGGCACTGATTGGGAAACATAGGTAGTTTTTCATGCACTGGGCAAAAAGCCCCAAATTGGAAAAGCCCCGAGCGCTCAGACACATGAGAGCCTAGAAAACTGTGGGACAAAGGCTAAAGCACTAAAGGCAGGACTTGCTCCGAAAAATCGACGGTATTGATCGGGGGCACCTTCAAACGGTAAGTAGAATTGGCGAAAATGGAGCGATCCCATTTAGTGGTCGATGTGTCGCAAGAAAAGGAGAGAAAAACACCGTTGATCGCGAGTTAACGGTCAAGATAGTCAACCACGTGGGATGAGCGAATGACATTGGATCTGGAGGTTACAGATCTAACGATTGAGATCACACTTGATGGGAAAGCGGAATCGATGGGGGATTAAGCCGCAGTTTGTAAATATTTGACGTCTGATTTGACTACCAAGGTGGTAGAAGACTCATTCCACGATGTAACAGAAAAACTGAATCAATGAAGCGAATTGGCGTAGCTGCAGGAGGACATGTGGCCACTCCCTGTGAGCCTGATGATGATGCCATACAGGGAACTCCAAGCAAAGCTATAATAGGTGATCTGACGGGAAGTGGAAGAGGAATCGAAGAGACATGGGTATGAATAGTTTTAAGCCATGAACAGAGAACAAAACACATGTGAAGAGAAAAAGAGAAAGACACCAGAACCCCGAGAGAAGGAAGAAACACAGAAAGGAAGAACAAAGAGAAGAAAGATAGTGAAGCAACAACATAACAGAAGACAGAGGGCTGAGTTGACCAAAGGCAGCATCGAGCACTAGAGAGCTTGAGGGATTCAAGCCATCCCAGAGAGGATCTATCCAGACTGAGCACCACATTGAGCTCTCTCCATGGTAGACCAGAAGGTCATAAAGCTGGTAAGGAAAAGAGTCTGTGTACTCTAGTGGCTTGGGGCATCCAAGGACCACCCTGCCAAGCAAATTCCGTTTTAGGAGACTCACATTGAGCTCCTTCATTTCTTCAAGACACAATAAAAGAATGCCACCACTGAAAGCTGGACCGGAGATGTAGCCCTGGAGAATAGGGTGAACTCCTTATTAAATTTTTGTGTTCTTGTATTTGCTTACTGTGTTTCTCTGTTGTTTTCCATTTCAAGTGTCTGTGTATTTGCAATCTAATTGATCTGTTGCTTAAATAACATAGACACACACCAAAATATGAGTCTGTAATACCTTCACTTAATAAATATTTAACTAAGGTCACTCATAGGGTGATTATCAGATCAAGTGGTATCAGAGCTTTAGGTTGTAAGGTTAGACAAGCTTGTGTTGGTTTAGCTTTTGAATGCTCACTAGACAAAGCTCAAATTAGGAGGAGAGTTGGTCGAAACTAATCCTAAAATTGGGAGAGTCTATCCTTAGAAGACAATGTCAGAGGAAGGTTCTATGGGGCCAGACCCTCAATTCATAGAGAGTTTCCTAGCTATAAAGTCTATGGTAGAAGAAATATATAGGGACTTTAGAGAGCATAAGGATGAAGATTCATTAGGTTCTAAACAAGATAAAGAAGAATATGAGTCTCATTCCCATGACCACTCAAAAGGAAAAGGGAAAGAGGAAAGCTTTCTCACACCTCCTAATATCCCTGTGCATAATAAAAAAGCATCTTTGATTAAGCTAGATGTTAAATTTGATTTTCCTATATATGATGGAGAGCTAAATGCTGAAAAGTTGGACAATTGGATTAGACAAATTGATGTGTATTGCAAAGTGCAAAACATCGACTCAGACAAGAGAAAAATTAAGCTGGCAAGCCTACACCTAGGAGGCACTGCCTTGGTTTGGTGGGAAGGCAGAACCCAAGCTGACCTGAAGAGACATGGGAAGACTATCTCTATCTAGAGTGACTTTGTTTCTGCAATCAAGAATCAGTTCTATCCATTGGCCTACATGCAACAAGCCATGATGAGTTAGCAAACTCTTCAGCAGTTGAATGGGCAAAGTGTGCAAGGGTACACTCAAGAATTTAGAAAGAGAGCATTGATTCTAGGGATCTCATTAGAATATCCAGAGACTCTTTTGAAGTACATTGGTGGTCTACACAACTACATGAGGCATACCATCCTCATGTTTAATCCCACTAGTATAGATGAGGTATCTGTACAAGCTACTCATCTAGAAGCTAGAGGAAAGAATGAAAATCTAGAAGTTGGGGGACCATCCCAACCCACTGCAAGCAAGAGAAAGGAGAAAAGAAAGCAGAAGTGGAAAGCAAGGAAGGCTAACACTGCACAGAAAGGCAAAGCTTCATGCACACACTGTAAAAAGGAGGGGCATGATGATGAGCACTGTTGGATTCTGCATCCAGAGCTGAAACCTAATAAGTCAGAGGACAAGAAGAAGAAGACTGTTGCAGCTATTCAGAAAGATTTGGGGTCAGAATTGGGAGATGAAACAATCATTGCAGCCACAGGTATAAAAGGTAAGAATTCTGAAGCATCTACTAGTAATTCTGCTCAAACTATTATTGATGAAGAACATGAGAGAAAAAGACATGAGCTTTTTCATATTCGAGTT
>APFE031536236.1:4446-20296 GCA_000404065.3 Pinus taeda | reverse complement strand
TTATAATATAAAACAAAATATATAAATTGAAATTGGGTTAAATGATTTATTTTTAATTATAATTTTTATTTTTCCGTAAGACGCTAAATTAAAAAGAAGAAGAAGAAGTTAAAAATAATATCGGGATGAGTGTGTTAGCATCGGTACCTTCATCCCTCCATCAGTGATCAAAATTCTTTTTTGCATGCATTTTAGGTGTCTCATCTGATCAGCTGCATTCCATTAAGTCATGGATCATTTGATGGTAGTGGTTTTTTATCAATTTCCCTCATGATTTTCATCTGCTGGCCTATTTACCTATGTACAAATCATTTTCCATCATTTTTATTTCATTTTAGTTGCAGAAGTCATTTTAGGGTTTTCAAGTTTCATTAGGTCTAGGGTTTGTCACCATAGTCATGTAAAAGCTCAATAATGGTCAGCAGGCACATGAGGAGGTCTAATAAGGTCTCAACATCAAAATTTCAATAATGATATACTCAGTAATTGATTTTTTCCTCAAAACCCTATTTTGAGGAAAAACAGAGTTTTATGTTCCATGTATAAAAATTTCATGTAATTTTAATTTTCCTATATGTAATAAGTTCAGAAATGCAGCCCTGGGTCACCTTGCCAAAATCCTACACTCCATCTCCTGCAAAAGAGACAAAAAAATCCAAACATTAGTCCATTAAATGACAAAAAGAGAGCCAAACTGCAAAACAGAGTTCTTAAATAATAAAGTGAAAAGGAACTTTAGAAAAATGGGTTTTGCAAAAGAAAAATTAAAAGTCAAAACTATATAAAGTGCTCATTAGTGTTAAAGACTTCATTTGTGCTCAAAGTAAGAAAGGACAAGGTGAAGATCGCGTTTTGAGGTGAACAGAGGAAAATTGCAGCAATTTTCACGTTTCTGCTTGACACGACGCACCTGGGCATAGGCGCGGTGCACCTCGCGCAGAAATTACACTAAACTCTAAACTGGTGCGGTGCACCTGGGTGTTAGCATAGTGCACCACTCTGCCAAACCCAAAACTCTTTCAATCAACCTTCTCAAGCTCCAAAATCTTTAAATACCATCCCTCCAAGTAAGTAAACCCTCCAGATTTTCCATAAAAGAGATTTGGTCATCATTGCTAGTGTTTTGATAGGTGAAAAATCAAACCCTAATTTGCTGCATAGTTTCATTGCAAAATTGCCAAGGGTTTGCAGTTTTTGTTATACTTGTTGTTTTTACTCCCCTACATAATTCTCCCATTTCCCATCCCTCTTCACTACATTTCTTTACATTTTATTCCCCTTTCCCTCTCTCATTCACACTTATCTTCCTCCCTTTTTCCCAAACCCTAACACCTATTTCCCACTATTCCCCAAACCCTAATCTTCATTCCCAAAACCCTATCACTCCCTAATAACTCTACAGTCAGCATCAAAACCTTCCACTCATCAGTCCCATTCATCAAATCCCAAAGAAGAAAACAATAGTCACCTATTCTTGAAATAAAATCTCTTCATACTCATCATTTTGCACAATACAGTGGAAAATATGGAAACATATTCAGGTTATGAAAGGGATGAGGAAACAGTGAGTGATTCCTCCCAAGAGATTCATGCACTGAGAAAACCACATAAGGGAGGAAAACACATCCGGGAGGAGCCCACCACACTCACAGAGTTATTGGATTGTCCCCTTGCAGTAACATGTTTCAAACATTAGTCTTGCTACCAATTTTGTGAGATGGTGGACAAGGTGAAATACCACCATGAACTTGCTAGACTATTTGTCCTTCATCTTCACAATGGCCAGATGAACTTAACAGGTGTTTCCTTCACTTTGATAGCTAAAACTATAGCTTAAGCAACATGTATTCCAAATGTAAGTGAACAGTGGAACAAAGGACAACATGTGAGAAAAGAGCATTATGAGCCTTATATCAAGGCTAGTTATCAAAAGCAAATCAGTAGGGTCTTTCCTTTTAGATACCTACAGGCCACTTATGCTCCACTCATGAAGCTCATTATCAAATACTTCAGCTGTGAAGGGAGATTTTCTCACTTGTACACCTATCGTGTTAGATTATTGATGCATTTCACTAGAGTGAGGATGATGAAACTCCCCTATTTCATATGCAGAAACATTGAGAAAATGGCTACATTGGTGCAAAGGAAACCTCTTCATCAACATTTCAATAACATTTATCATTTTTCAATGATCAAGATTGTTGTTTTGCATCAGTTGAGTTTGTTGAATGTTTCATGAGATACTTTCATTTCACATGAGGTTTCCAAAAGCCCTCAAGTGACCCCATCAGTGTTTCAAGAGGAAGGAGGGCCTTCAAATCAACCAGAGGTTCATGAGACTCAAGCTACAGGGGTGCCAGTATATGTCACTTATGAAAATGGAACAAGGAGGCTATTTGCAGCTGCAAAACGAGTACTATCTCCACCCGGGGTGGAAGGGGTCTCATTTCTTTCACCAGACAATAGGCAAATGCTATCTTCACTCGAGGTGAAAGGGGCTTTGCCTTCTTCTTCAGCAGAGAAGGTACAAGATAAAGGGGAACAACCATTGCATGAGGTAGGGCCTTCTGAAGGTCAGGAGAGGGATTTTATTTTGATTCAGGATGATGATACTGATTCGGGCTCCCAAAGCTCAAGACTCAAGGAGATCATCAAAGAACAAGAAGCTAAAATCCATGCCTTAGCTCCTAACCTTGAAAGGGCTAAGTGGATCATCAATTACCTTGAGCAAGGAAACAAACAGTTGGAAGATAAGCAGACAATCATAGAGCGGCGAACCATAAGGGAAAACAAGCAAGCAATAAAAAGAAAGAATGTCAAATTGACACCCCTTGAGCAAGAGATTGATGCTGACCGAGAATCATGGCTAGAGAGGGAAAATATGCACTTGGAGAAGTTGCTTCAAAAGGCCAACAAGGAGAAAAAGATGTAGCGGCACATGGCTTATCACTATTTGGAATGAAACAAAATTTGCAAAGCTAGGATAAGGTGCCTAAAAGCCAAGTTGAAGAAGACTTTGAGGAGCAAGAAAGACCAAGATAAACTCAAGATCTTGGCTGAAGCTTCCTAGGCCTAGCATAGTACTTGATGCAAATCACGCATGCCAAATTTCAACAAATTTGGCAAATTTTTTGACAATTTTGAATTTTTCAAGGAAAAAACAGGTTTTTCTGGCAGGTGTGTAGTGCCACTTGGTGCTCACTTTTTCTAGGGACCTTCTTTGGAGGAAAACTTTACATTTGTGGATTCCTCATGGAAAATTATCAATGCCCAAAAATTACTAGGAAATTTGGACAAGTTTTGGGTCACCAAAAGGGCCAAAAACACCTCAAAAATGCCCTCTCTGCCACTTTTTGGCTACACAGGAAGCAATGTTGGGAGACCTGATTTGTGGAGGGGCAAATGGGCACCAAATTCAAAACTTATACTTTTCCTAGAAAGTAGATAGATAGAAATTTCCAACAAGCCTACTTGAAGCATATTTAGTGAAGGGAAAGGCCTCCAAATGTAGATGGGAAAAAGCACTACGCACAGAAAAAGTGGTGCTACGTACAGGAAGAAAAAGTGCCAATTTTGCTCAAAAACTCTGTTTTTCGCCTAGTTTTCTTCTAGTTTGACTTTTTCTCTCTTATGGTCAAATTCATGAACTGAAATGATGTAAATTGATTTAATATGATGTAAAAATGATAAAAATTGACTTGATAAGGTAGATACATTAGTTGTAGGTGGTTTGAAGTTGAATGAATCAGTTTCCTAGGTTTTAAAGGCAAGCTGTTGCATTGCCTATTTTTGTGTTCCTAGTTTAGAAATGGTTGAAACCACCCCTCTTTTCATGGATTCGACCCCTGATGGATAGCACAGGTGGTTTGGAGGTCTATATCATGTGTTTTTTTAAGTCATTTTCAAAGTTTGGACTCTTGTGAAAGCTTTGAGCATCATTGTACATTTATCTCTGCAGTTTGGCAAGGAAATAGACCAGGGTTTGCAGCATTTTGTGGGATTCTTGTGGCAAGGTGATTTAGCGTTGTTTCTCATTTTATAATTCAATTTATCATGTGTTTATGTGTGCCATTATCTCTCTCTTTTTCAGCTTAACTAAATGAATCAAGTATAAAGGTGGAAATCATTGATGTTGCAGTGCTCCACCTTAGGGTTCGTTTAGCTTTTCATGTTTTCGACTATTTGGAGAGGACTCATGATATTTTCATGCCCTCTCCAACTCCTCACCAATCTTAAGACTCTCTATTTCACTTTATTCAAAGTACTAAATCTTTTTCCTACCTCGCCCCACAGAAACCTTTGCAAGACTGAGTCCATTCCCTGGACCCAAAACTGCCTTTCAATTTTGATCCAACAAACCAACATAAAACTAAATCATACTCCTCTAAGCATATACCTAGCCTAAAATTAGTCTTTACATCAGCCATATCAAGCCTCATTTGCTATATTTAACTGAGATTGACAAAGAGAGAGCCCTCTCCCGACCTGGTAGGGCTAGCTACTAGGTTAAGCGTGGTTTGATGTTACCCTAGACCTGCCTTTCTCAACCTGAGGTAGATTTAGGTCCTAATATAGTGGCGAGTCCACTGGGGAAGAAAATTTTATTTGTTTGTTAGTATTCTTTGCTTTATGAACTACAGACGGAGCCTGAAGTTAGCCAGGTAGCCTTCGAACTGCACTTGCTTTACGAGTGCATAAGTAGATGAATGTTGTTTCAGTCAATCTCCGGTTTAGTTTTATAAACTGAACATCTGACTTGCAAATTGCCCCAGTACATTAAATAATTCTAGACTTTTAGATGATGAGTTTAGAATTTAGTAGGCTAACAATATTGTAATGTCAATTTGATTTTTGGGAATAATTCAACACACTAACTTCCAGACGATACACCAGAGAAAATCTTGATCATGATCCTCCTCCCATGTATGAAAACCCAAATCTTATTCCAAGAATTCTCCACCAAGAATGTTCTGTGATTCCTGTGTTTAGATCTCGTTCATGCCCGATTGTTTTTGAATATCTTGAAGATCTCCCATTTGATGAACATTTTGAGCTATCATTGTTTGAAACTAAGTCTCAAAGTGCAGTTGGTGCTACTGCTCTAAATCCAGAGTTTGTCAAAGATCTTGAAACTGAAAGAGCAAATCAATCAATTGATGCTTATATTCTGAATCTTCAAACTTCAATTGTGGCTAACAATATTCCCGAGTTCTTAGAATTTGCATCTGCTACTCTTGGTTCATCTGATGTTATATCTAATTCAGAAATTCCTATTGTAACTCCTTTTATTCCCACCATTCCCGTGCAACCCACCATATCTTAACAGAAATCTGCAGTGCTTTCACCCCCATCCACTCCTTCTACACCTCAAACATCAAGAATTTCTTCACCCCCTTCAAAATCTCATACACCGGTCACATCAGCTACTATCATTGTTCCAACTCCTCCTACATCCCCAAGGCCAATTGTAAATCCACCTCGAGCAATAGCTACCAGATATGCACCTCTTATCTTGCCACAAAACTTGGATGCCATGCCGGCTGATTAACAAAGCAAGATCCCATTGTTTTATGCTTCTCAAGGTGTTACAGCACAGCATCATGTCGATAGGATGAGTGATTTCTTTGATCTCCACGAGATAGATGCAGAGAATGTAGCTATGAGATTATTTATGCAAACTTTTGGAGGCGAAGTGCGAAAGTGGTTCAGAGAATTGCCTACTGGAACAATCAATTCATTGGAGGTTCTTCATAGACAATTTATGGATCACTAGGAGGTAAAGAAAAATCCACTCCAAATCATTTCCGAGTATGAAAACATAAAGAGAAATGTTGGTGAAAGTGTCAAATATTATTGTGTTAGATTCAATAATGTTTATAATGCCATTACAGCTGATATCAAGCCACCTATGGGGTTGGATTTGATCAAATTTCTCGATGGTTTTGATCCCAATATGGCATATCAGTTGAGAGAAAGAGATCCAACTACATTAGAGGACATGCAAAAAATTGCAGTAAGTGTTGAGGCAAATTTGTTAGCTAAGAGAGCTAGAACAAAGACCGAGAAGAAGGTGACTATAAAAGAAGAAGCTTCTACTTTAGATCATTTGCTCCGTAAGATTGAGAAGATGTTTGATAGATTTACCATTGCAGATAAGCCCGAGACACAGGTTAGAAATCCAATTTTTCGTGGTCAGCAGCAACCACAATTTAGAATTAAGCAATGGGAGCAAAGTGCTCAAGATCCATCAGCTCAACAATAAGTCAAAACACCATTACAGCAGAACTATGTCCATGGAATTGAATCAAAAGATGATTTGGCTCCAATAGGAGAAGAGAATCACTTTTTTACACCAAATGATTTGCCAATTTATATCACCGAAGATGAATAGTATTCAGAAAGTCCAGTTGTACAAAAAGATGAAGATTTTATATTGGCAAATGAAACAGTCCTAGAATAGGAATTGGATGCATATCAGAGAAGGTACATGAATGCATTGATAGCACAACAAAGGCAATACTCACTCAGGAGTAGGGATGTTCCTATCAATCCAATTCAGAAAAGTAAGGAAGCAACACCACCAAAGAATGATTCTCCAAATGTGTAGAAAAAGGGAAAGGAGCCAGCAAACCCTACTTCTAGTAAAGTGCAATTAGCAAATGAAAAGTCAGATCAGCCAAGTGCAACAAAGGAGAAAACTGAAAAGAAATATGCTCCAGTCAAATAGGTAGAGAAAACTACAGCCTTTAACTTAAAAAATGAAATTGCTAAGTTAAAAGTGTCAATACCTTTGACTGAATTAATGAAGAACAACATTTATAAAGGTCAGGTACTAAGATTTTGAATATATATCCTCTGTTTGATATGGTAAATGTGGAAGATGACCATCCTGAACTTATCTTTGGTCTGGCATTAGAAGGCCAATCTGAGGATAGTGATATAGCTCCTTTTTACATCAGCCTTAGATTACATGATTATGTTTTGCACAATATCATGTTTGATTCAAGAGCGTCTCACAACCTGATGCCAAAGGCAATTATGGAGAAATTGGGTTTGGACATCACTCGAAAGTATCATGACCTTTATTCCTTTAATTCTGGTAGAGTAAGATGTATTGGTCTCATTAAAGATTTGGTTGTAAGTTTGGATCAAATTCCAGCGAAAAATGTTCTTATGGATGTAGTTGTGGCCGATATTCCCCCTAGATTCGACATGCTTTTATCTAGATCATGGTGTGCAAAACTCAAAGGGACATTGCAGTTAGATTTCTCCTATGCTACTATTCCCGTGTTTGGTCAAATGAGGAAATTATATAGGGAGAAAAAGATGAAGTATATGATCACAAGCAAGGAGAAACCGTTAAATCATCCAATTAATTATGTACATACAGATTTAGAGTCTTTTGTTCTTTATTCTGACAGTAGTTTCAATGACATAAATAGTTAATTAGTTGAAATTGAAGATATACTCGAGATTACAAAAAACTTCAGAGCTGTACTTCATCAAGAGAATAAAAGGATTGAAAGTACCGCTGAACAATCAACATTTCACCAGCAGCAAGAAAAAGATGGACATCAGCCAAAGGTAGAAAAACAGGCAGAATTTCAGCACTTGGAAGAAGAAGTTGGTTTGTGGAGTATGGACTTTAATGGAGCACTAGGTAGGGAAGGTGCCGGAATTGGTATTTGGATACGCTGTTTCCTCACCAAATAAAGTCCTGAGTGATGTAAGAGTTTGTTCATAAAAGTTGGCTATTGATTGTTTTAATAATGAAGTAGAATATG
Organism: Pinus taeda; assembly: GCA_000404065.3. Taxonomy (NCBI): domain Eukaryota; kingdom Viridiplantae; phylum Streptophyta; class Pinopsida; order Pinales; family Pinaceae; genus Pinus; species Pinus taeda. Next base: position 12,512 of record APFE031536236.1, on the reverse strand, counting down.
AAGCACTAATTGCAGGCTTGAAAATCCTCAAAAAGTTGAATGCAAAAAGAATTTCAGTTTATGGCGACTCTAAATTAGTAATCAAGCAAGTCAAGGGAGAATGCCAAGCAAAACATCCTTGAATGAGGGCTTACCGTAATGTGGTTTTAAAATTTTGAGGTTGTTTTCAGATTTTACCATGACATGTGTTCCTCGTGCACAGAATGTTATCGCAAATTCCCTTGCAACAACAACAAGTAACTTGAAGATTCTGATGAATTCAAACAATAAGTTTGAAATTCATGTGAAACATTACCTAGCTGTCGCTGATAATCGAAGATATTGGCAAGTTTTTCAGGACAACAAAGAGATTGAAGAATTTTTGCGAAATGAAGGCAAATATCAAGACACTTCTATAGATGGTGAGCAAGATAATGGCGAACCAGACTTAGAAGTAAATCAGATGGAAGTTTTTCAGATGAAATACAATGTCATCCCTAAAGGCCTTATACCTTTAGAGGAATTATTTAACCAAGATGATGTAGCCCGAAAACCAAGTTTGATGCCGACTGAAAAGGGAGTTGAAGAAGTGAATATTGGAACAGCAAAAAATCCAAAGATGGTGAAGTTGTCAAAGGCATTGCCTCCTCAAGTAAAGGAAAAGTACATTAGTTTATTGTCTTCATTTACTAATGTATTTTCATGGGACTATTCAGATTTGAAGAAGTACAATAAAAGTATAATTCAGCACATCGTTCCAATCAAGCCAAACCAGAAGACATTTCGCCAAAAGTTAAGAAGGATCAATCCTAAGTTGCTTCCATCAAAAGAGAAGGAGGTGAATCAATTATACAAGGCTGGTATAATCGTTCCAATAAGATTTTCATAATGGATTTCCAATTTGGTGCATGTGCAGAAGAAGACATGTGAGATTAGATTATGCATTGATTTCAAAAATCTGAATAAGATGTCTTTGAAAGATAATTATCCATTGCCAAAGATGGACAACATACTTCAAAGAGTGGTTGGGGCATCTTGTATGTTGCTACTCGATGGGTATTCCTGATACAATCAAATTTTGGTCCATGAGGATGACAGGGACAAAACAACATTCACCACCCCATGGGGGCCTTTCCATTATGCCAAGATGCCATTCGGTTTAAAGAATGTTAGTGCAACTTTTTAGTGGGCTATGGATATCGCCTTTGCAAATGAGAAAGATGTATTTTTAGTAGTTTATCTTGATGATTTGACAATTTTTTTCTAATTCAGATGAAGAGTATCATTTGAAGATTGTTTTTCTGTGGTGTAGAAAGTATGGCATATCTGTTAATCCCAAAAAGAGCTTGTTTGCCATGGATGAAGGGAAGCTTCTCAGACAAATCATATCCAAGGAGGGCATCCACATCGATCCTGCTCGAGTGGAAGTTATTCATAAAATTGTTTTTCCCTGTAGTAAAAAGGAGATCCAAGAATTCAATGGTAAGATGAACTTCTTACATTGTTTTGTACCAAATCTAGCAGAACATTTGAGGAAAATCACAAACATGTTAAAGAAAGATAGTATAGTAAAGTGGACTGAAGAAGCTATCAAGTCTTTCAATTTGGTAAAGTTGGCCCTTTCTTTAGCTCCAATTTTGATCAGCCCCGATTATTCCCAAGATTTTATTTTATTTTCATTCGCTTTAGAGCATACTATGGCAGCGGTCTTAATGTAGAAAAGAGACCAACTTGAGAAGCCAATTGCCTTTTTTAGCAGAACAATAAGAGATGCAGCCTTAAAGTATAACATTATTGACAAGAAAGCTCTTGCCTTGGTGAAAGCTTTGAAAGATTTCCAAGTATATATTTTGCATTCTCATATTCTTGCCTATGTCCCTAACGCAGTCGTCAAAGATGTTTTAGTACAGATAGATCCAGAAGGGAGACGAGGCAAATGGATCGCAGCTTTGTTAGAATATGACTTGGAGATAAAGCCAACAAAGATCATCAAGGGGCAAGGTCTGGAAAAACTGATGGCGGAGTCTAATTTGCATGCCTTGGACATAAACTTGATTTCTGCCATGTCCGAAGAAGATGAAGACAACTCACTTGTTTAGGTATCTAAAAATTTTATCCATTCTCCTTGCTATTCAGATATTATATATGTGCTCCAAAATCTTTCACTGCCACCAGGAATGGCTAAAAATAAAAGTAGAACTCTGAAATTAAAGGCTACCAAATTTTGTATTATGAATAATGCGTTGTCTTTGAAATATCTCGGAGGTATGTTGCTAAATTATTTGGTTGAGGAAGAAGCAAAACAAGTCATGGATGATTTTCACAAGGGAGATTGTGGAGGTCACCTATTTTTGAAGACGACAACAAATAAAATTTTGAGAGCAGGATACTATTGGCCTACCCTCTTTGTTGTTGTTTATAAAACTGTTACAAGCTACCATGAATGTCAAATTTTTTAGAGTAGGAGAAAATTGCAGCCACTACCTCTCAAGCCGGTTGAAGTAAGTGCTTTGTTTCAGCAGTGGGGCCTTGATTTTATTAGAGATATCCACCCTACATTTTTAGCTCAGCATAAGTGGATCTTGACAGCGATGAATTATTTTACAAAATGGATTGAGGTCATCCCCACTCGGCAGGCTGCAGATGTGGTAACATTAGTTAACATCACCAAAAAGCTGCTGGAAACAAATGAAACAAGCTAGCACAAGAAGCTTGCTAATGCACTATGAGCAGATAGAGTAAGTGAGAAGAAATCAATTGGCATGTCTCTGTTTGAACTAGTATATGGTGTTGACACGGTGTTCCCGACATCTCTCCCAGTCCCGGTGGTAAAACTTATGTAGGAAGTTGGCAGTGAAGAGGATCATTTTCAGCGAAGGATAAACCAAATGATCCATTTGCAGCAAACAAGAGAGGAGGTTTTCCAGAATACCTTCAGGCTACAAGAGAGAATAAAAAAAATCTATGACCAGAAGGCAAAGTTAGATAAGTTTCAGATTGAAGACATAGTGCTCAAGTGGGATGTTAGAAATGAGAACAAAGGCAAGCACAAAAAGTTCAAGAATCTATGGAAGGGACCATTGAAAATTGTTGCATATCGGGGTCAAAATGCTTTTCTCCTGAAAGAAATGAACGGGGAAGATTGTCCAAGAGGGTCGGTCAATGGTCAACTGTTGAAACAGTATTATCTTTGAGAAATTTTTTGTTGTCATAGTTTATCACTATACATACCATTTTATTTCCTTCATTGCAAGTGTGTACTGTCGTCATTCAGTCAGTTTGGGACCCGAAGTGAAGGCTATAAGACTGAAAGTTTGATGTCAGTTTTTGATTACTTAGTATGGATTGTTTGAGTCAGTTTTGAGTCAAGATGTTGGTTTTAGGTTTGTTGAAGTTATTGACTCCATGTAGCCCAATGGAAGAGGCATTGTCTGCTTTCCAGAGATCTGTAGTTCTTGGCACCTCCCAAGAGCTACCATCCCCAGTCGAGTCAATGTTAGTGTCGATACCTTCATCCCTCCACCAATGATCAAAATTCTCTTTTTGCATGCATTTTAAGTGTCTCATCCGATCAACTGCATTCCATTAGGTCATGTATCATCTGATGGTAGTGGTTCTTTATAAATTTCCCTTATGCTTTTCATATGTTGTCCTATTTACATATGTACAGATCATTTGCTGTCATTTTTATTTCATTTCAGTTGAAGAAGTCATTTTAGGGTTTTCAAGTTTCATTAGGTCTAGGGTTTGTCACCATAGTCATGTAAAAGCTCAATAATGGTCAGTAGGCGCATGAGGAGGTATAATAAGGTCTCGGCATCAAAATTTCAATAATGATATGTTCAGTAATTAGTTTTTTCCTCAAAACCTTGTTTTGAGGAAAAACAGAGTTTTATGTTCCATGTATAAAAATTTCCTGTAATTTTAATTTTCCTATACGTAATAAGTTCAAAAATGTAGCCCTGGGTCACCTTGCCAAAATCCTGCACTCTAGCTCCTGCAAAAGAGACAAGAAAATCCAAAAATTATTCCATCAAATGACAAAAAGAGAGCCGAACTACAAAACAAAGTTTTTAAAGAATAAAGTGAAAAGGAACTTTAGAAAAATGGGCTTTTCAAAAGAAAAATTAAAAGTCAAAACTATATAAAGTGCTCATTAGTGTTAAAGACTTCATTTGTGCTCAAAGTAAGAAAGGACAAGGTGAAGATTGCGTTTTGAGGCAAATAGAGGAAAATTGCAGTAATTTCCACATTTCTGCTTGGCGTGGCGCACCTGGGCATAGGCACAGCACACCTGCTCGGTGCGGTGCATCGGGCACAGAAATTACACTGAACTATGAATTGGCGCGACGCACTTGGGTGTTGGCGTGGAACACCAGTCTGCCAAGCTCAAAACTCTTTCAATCGACCTTCTCAAGATCCAAAATCTTTAAATACCATCCCTCCAAGTAGGTAAACCCTCCAAATTTGCCGTCAAAGAGATTTGGTCATCATTGATAGTGTTTTTATAGGTGAAAAATCACCCTAATTTGCTGCATAGTTTCCTTGCAAAATTACCTAGGGTTTGAAGTTTTTTTCATACTTGTTGTTTTTACTCCCCTACATAATTCTCCCATATCCCATCCCTCTTCACTACATTTCTTTACATTTTATTCCCCTTTCCCTCTCTCATTCACACTTATCTTGCTCCCTTTTTTCCAAACCATAACAACTAATTCCCATTATTCCCAAACCCTAATCTGAATTCCCAAAACCCTATCACTCCCTAATAACCCTACAGTCAGCATCAAAACCTTCCACTCATCAGTCCCATTCATCAAATCCCAAAGAAGAAAACAACAGTCACCTATTCTTGAAATAAAATCTCTTCATACTCATCATTTCGCACCATACAATGGAAAATATGGAAACAGATTCAGCTTATGAAAGGGATGAGGAAATAGTGAGTGATTCCTCCCAAGAGATTCATGCAATAAGAAAACCACATAAGGGAGGAAAACACATCCGAGAGGATCCCATCACACTCATAGAGTTATTGGCTTCTCCCCTTGTAGTAGCATGTTTCAAACATCAACCTTGCTACCAGTTTTGTGAGATGGTGGAGAGGTTGAAATACCACCATGAACTTGCTAGACTATTTTCTCTTCATCTTCACAATGGCCAAGTGAACTTAGCAGGTGTTTCCTTCACTTTGACATCCGAAACTATAGCTGAAGCAACAGGTATTCTAAATGTAGGTGAACAGTGGAACAAATGATAGCATGTGAGCAAAGAGCATTATGAATCTTATATCAAGGCTAGTTATCAAAAGCAAATCTGTAGGGTCTTTCCTTTTAGATACCTACAGGGCACTTATGCTCCACTCATGAAGTTGTTGAAGCCCCGAAAATCGGGTCGACAACAAGGGGGATACCCACCCGGTCCGGACCTTGGTTGGTAGCTCCTTATCCGTTTGGTATAGCGGGTCCGACTGGGGATGACGGGACCAGTTTCCCGACCTTGGGTGTGTGTGTGTATATATGTAGAGTTTGGACTATGCTGATCTAAGGGGAATTTAAAGCAAATCTAATTTAGACTCTTTAAACTAACACTATGCTATTGTAGTCTAATAAGAAACAATACATCTAATCTACACTAACCCGGGGTGTATATCTTTCTATTACAAGATCTAAAAAGATTTCGAATAATAACTAGTAATAAAGATCATTCAGCTATCATAAGAACAGAAATCCTTCAAGATAAACTATATTGCATAAGAAGTTAGGCAAAACAGTTGTGAACAGCATATCGCATAATAAGTTACTTATATGTCAGATACAAACAATATGACTCCACCGTACAAAAGTGCCAAATGATAACCCATACATTCATATAATGACATATAAACAACTGAACTATAAATCACTTAAAGAACATAAGAAGAAATAGTCAAGAGATAGAAGTACCATTTATGACTGGTTCCACTCATAAGCTTCAAGCAACAATTATTTATCTCTCCTTGTTCTAACGTCTACCAAGACTACAGAAGTGCAACATCAGTAGCAGATATCAAACACAAACATTAATAAACCTTGATCCATCCATTCATCAAAACCACCTCTGAGGGCGCAAAAGTGCATGTTCTGAGGATGAGTTTTTGACAAATCTCCGGACCCTTCTCTAAATGCATGAGAAGGGTTTAAATACTGCTAACTATTTAACTTGATTACATAAATTTGGGATCCGGTTTTCAAATGACCGTCCCTTTGATAAAGCAAATCATTTCTAAAATTAAATCTAACTTTGAACTATTTCTGTATTTACTCCTTAGTGTGGTGAGTGTGCAACATTCGTCTAAGAGGAGTCGGTTGGTTTCCTTTCCCTTTGTGCGTGTTATAAAAAATAGAAGTAACAAGGGTCAGCACCACTTTTTTGATAAACTATCAGATATTTTAGAGAATCTCCCGCTGACTGAATGTATACTTGGTAATAACTCGGATTTTTCTCAAACTGGATCTGCTTTTGCTATTTTGGTTTCTTGTCCTCGTGAATGACTTGATGAGTTAGAAGACTTTACTTTTCGAGCAATTCTCTGGATTGGAACTTGCCTTTATTCTTCATTCCGGGATTTTCTGTCGTGTAAGCTTCAGGTATCTTTGTAGTCATGCTGCTTTTGTGCGCCTTTGATTCTGAGCTTTAGGTGGGTTATCGGTCGTTAGCATCCGCTGAGTGATACTCTGGAATCTGTAGTCCTATCCTATGTGGTTCCTGCTTCTGAAGAAGTCTTTTCTGTGGCCTCTGAGCATCGGCGCTTTCCTCTTTTCTTTAGATGTTTCCTGCAAAAGAAAAATTACTCCATTTTATCTCCTTTTTTATAGTTTGCGTAAAGGAAAAGAGTAAATGAAAAATAAAGTCTGATATGAAAGCTTTAGATCTTGCGTGTGTATAATCATGTCATTCAAAGTGAACTAACTCTTCGAAAAATGAAAATTAGCCATTCGTACGTTCATTAATTTCTTTTTACAGGTGCGCGCCTAATTCTGATTAAAGGACAGCTTTCCCTTGAATGTTGTGCTGAGCAAGATTTCGCGCTTCGTCGCAAATCGCAGATCACAAATCGCAGATTTGTATTACAGCACTGTGGTATCTCCATATCGGATCATCGCAGATCATAGATTGTGGATCAGATATTGCAAATCGCAAATCACGCATCGCGGATATTAGTCATTGCGTCTTACTCTATGTGGCTGCTGTGATATGCGATGTCGCACATCGACCGTCGGGGATTTCTTAAGCCTCTCCTATTAAGAGCGCTTATGGTAAATGCGATTCGATGAGTTTAGCATCGCTTCTTCGTGGTTTGATACACTTATAAAAGGAAGTGTTTCCTTTGCTTTGCTGTGATAAGATTCTAAGGAAAAACAAAAATATTCAAGGGGAATTTTGATGGATTTTTTACTAAGGGTCCCCCATTTGCTCGGTGTTGTTGCTAATACCAAACAAAAGAGGGGGGGTTGTTGGTGACCACAACAATGAGGATTCACTGGGAAGAACCAGTTATCTCTGACTTTCTATTGAACTTCAACTTCCGAAACAGAAAAATTTTCGTCAGTCTAAACTTTGTTATGGACAGATAGAGTACGTTTGTCTTATCCTATCAATGATACTTTATTTCAATCTTTCTGCATTCCATTGGTTCGCTTCCTATGGTTCAGCCTTTGTATTTACACCAGCCATTACTTGGTCCCTTTTAAAGATAAAATGAGGTCATCTCTGCTATGCTGGTCATTTAAAATATGCTCATTTACCGTAGGTAGAGCCTCTGCTGCCCGCAGGCATCCATAGCCTCGACAGGGTTACCTGTTACCCAGCAGTGATCCTTTATCCTGCTTAAAGCTATCTACAACTTTTTCAGAGAGAAAACCATTTTTACACTTTTTCTTTTTTAGTCTCCAAAGAACAATGTCTTGGTTTGGTGGCCAATTTATGACACATTCATTCACTTGATTTACACTTTTGCTGAACAAGCTGGCTCGTGATGAGACCCCTTGTCTTTTGATTGCAACAATCTTAAGTCGTTGCCCTGTTTTGGTGGAGAGTATTGGCAA
>APFE031536227.1:46221-89623 GCA_000404065.3 Pinus taeda | reverse complement strand
AAATTTATCAATATATCAACAAAATAAAAATTAGATAAAAAATCACAATCACTTTTTAACATCCAGATAAAACACAATTAACAAATTATATTTATAAAATAATCATAAATTTTAATAACCTAATTAACTTCTTTTTAATTATATAAATTCTATTTTCTAACCATATTGGTAAGAAATTTATGTAGACAAAAGAAAATTAATCCAGGACAAAAAAAAATTCTCATTATTAATAAGCTTAATATAAAATGCCAAGACAAAACCTATAAACAGAAAGAAAATAACCCAAGAAATTATTATAGAAACTTATCAACTATGTGAAAATAACCCATGAAATTGTTACAGCTACTTATAAGCTATGTGAAAAAATAGTTATGTATAACCTAAAAGGCTCCAAAATAACATAAATCAAAACAAAAGGCCTAGTTGCATAAAACATCAATCTTTATATATTTTTACGTGTTTTTTTGTAAATTTTAATAATATTATATTAAAATGCATCTAGTTCTTTATATTACATAAGATAAAATTAGAAACGAATTATAGTTAATGATGCTATTATGCTTAATTTAGTTTTACAAAGGGATTTCTATAACAAAAAAAATAGTATAAGTATGCAAAAGTATGAGAAAATGGGGAATAGAGAGAGAGTTCCAAAACTGAATTGACAAAAGCTAAATAAACAAAAGTTGCAAACTAATCTTCAAAAGTCTTTTTATCATTGAGGTCTCTATTTTCTTCAATTTCTTCAATTTCTCCTTAAATTTCCCTCACATGCAATTATATGACCTTTCACCTTCCTTTTCTCATATTTTACATTATTTTCATAATAAATGCCAATTAATTCCACTTTTCCTTTTACCAATTTCCTTAGCCATTAATTAATCACTAGTGATACCCCGTCACTATGTTTTAACCAACATTCATCTTGGAATACTTGTTCCATGACCTCGATATTATTTTTTCATTTATTAACTTTATTACATGAACTTTTAATCTCAGGTTGTTACACTCATCGACTCAACTTGAACCTCAATTGACCATAAAATTTGACTTCCATCTAGTAGAATTAAAGTGAAACTATGTTAGCTTTCCCAATGTCAACTTGTGCCTAGCCTCTTTCCATGAACATCTCACAGTGTAACAACCAACCCCCTCAACCAAATGTTGACTTCTCTTTCTCATTGAATGGATCCTTATTAATGACATTTGACTAATATACCATGTGATGCATTATACCCAGTCCTACTTAGGAAAGACACTCACGGTCTCAAAAATGATGAGAGTTGAAATATTTATAGCTCTCCAACTAATTGAATTTACACATAATAATAGATTAGTCATCAACATTATGCACTCAAACAGGATTAAAAGAATAGATTTGTTCTTAATGAATGTAATAACTAACAAAAATTCCTCCCAACCCCCTGTTAATCATGACAATTATACATATACATAAAGCATCTTACCATAGATAGACAAGAATAAAATAGTCCTCTTGCTACATACACACATATGGCATAGCAATAATACTCATCTTTTCAATGCACCAAGTACACAAGTAAACAACTTATCTTATTATATTCAAATTAATGGTAAATAAGAGTGGGGCTTCAACTCTCCACCCAACCATAGACTAATTGCACTACAATGTTTCTTACACACGACCACCCTCGAGTTGGATTCAAAGTTCGAGGAAGTAAATTTTTAAGAGTTCTCAACTATTCATACATGGAAAGGGTCTATTTATCATGTGATATCTATCTACAACTCCCCACTAAAACACCATAGTGACCTCAACCACTCACACAACAACTAATAGGTATCAAGAAAGACACAAAGTATCTTATCTTAGATTTGGAGATGGGTGACATAAGCACAATGGGAGGTTTATCAATTGGATTAGCTATGGTATGACTAAAGATCATATTCATCTAGGTGTTTTATCAATGGGTTGTAACATAAGAACTATCAACCCCAAGGATACACCTAGTGTTTATTAGCCCGAGCTAGTGCCAAAGTGCCTCAACCTAGCCATTTGTTTCTCAACCAAACAATTTCCCAGTGGTTTATCATCCCCAAGGAAAACCATTATTCAAGTGGTCTATTAGTGATCCCTCATGGTTTACCTACTCAGTAAGAAACTAAGAGTTACTAATATATTGAACTCTTTGTGACACACGTGACACAGGCACCTACTCTGGTAGTAGTAAAAAAACACATAATGACATACACAGCTACAACATAGGCCTTTGTAAACTTGGGTAATCTATTTCATGAGCGTAGAACACAGGTTCTCAAGGAATTTGAGTCTTCTAGGTAGCCACACCAGCTACCAGAGTCACTTTGTTTTCTTCCTACTATTTTGGACACTCTCTCTTAATACATGATCATCGATCCAATAACTCATCCCCATCCTCAAATGCTCGGCCTCCAATGATCAACTCATGATGATAATGATCAAAAAATGATCCCCTCTTATCTCCACACCAAGATTTTCTTGCCCAAACTTTTTCTTGCTTGTTGACCCTATTAGCAAGATTTAGGAGAGTAAGTATGTTGACTCTTCCTCCGCTCAGGAGGCCCATCTCCTCCTTTCAATGATTTCATAATAATTCATTAAACCAACAAATATTTAGGTGATGAAATAAATGTAAGGTTTGGGTTTATAAGAAATGTCCTCCTCCTCAGTCCTCTGAATCTATGTCCACTTCTCAGCCTGTCAATGTGTTACAATTCATAATAATATTTACCATAGGTTTAGCTATAGGGATTGTCACATTCTCTTCCCATCAAGCCAAAGATCTCCACCAACTTCCAACCTGCATGACCACTCACATGACGGTACTAGACTTTAGCATATTCTAAACAATGAATCCTACTTTCATTTAGAGATTAGATCAAAACCCTAAAGAGCCTGGAAATTTTCTTAACTCCTATCCAAGGATCCTACTTGATATTAACTATTTTTCCATTACCAATACTTCAAAACACCTATTCATGAACAATAGGAAAATATTCGGCCAAATCCTTCAACATGATAGAACCTTTTGAGGGATTCCTAAAACACCTCTACCAATATTTGATTGACCGATTTTATGAACACTTGGGTTTCATCACTTTTCTTGATGGGGATTCATTATGAGTGAGCCTCCACAAACTTCTAGTTAACATCTTCACAAAAATAAAGATATTCTTTATCCCCCAACCCCCTAAAATTTTGGAGTATCCAACTGAATCGACTTAACAAAATTAATCCCCATATTATGTGAGCATGACCTCAAACAAAATACTTATTATATTCGAGATAATGGAGGTCCAAAAGATCAAAATTCTCTCAAGGTCCAATTTATGTAGAACCACTCTCCCGTCAATGGAAAAGAGTCTACTAACCGTCAACACAATTTTCACCTCAACCTTAGTGAGAATCCACAACTAAACTACAACTATGATCCCATTAAGCTAATGAAAAAACCCAAGATATTTAGCCAAGATCTATATTTTTTCAGAAGAAATGAAAATAAAACATGTAAAATCCATGAATATAACATATGATTCAAACATTTCAAATAAAGCAAGTCCAATATAAATATTTTTGTTGGGAGGAATGATTGTTATCCTCCCTTCACAAGTTCAATTTTGACAAATGAAAATAATAATAATAATAATAATAATATCTATTTTTAAGGTCACATCCAAGCCAGACATCCAATTGGTGTATGAGACCCCCTTGTTTGTGGGACAAGGGATCATCCAATTGGTGTATGAGACCCCCTTGTTTGTGGCACAAGGGATCCACCTCTGCGCAGCGATTTGACTGCTAAGTCTATGAAGGCATACATACTCCACCCCCCTCTGGTTTTGAACCTGTGACTTCTTAGGAGGAAACACATTCTCTTAACCATTAGGCCCACTCAATATCTCTAAATAACATACCTTTAAATATATGGTAGGTCATTATGAAAAAATTACTATCCACCCTATCTTTGTTGAATTAGAGGATTTTATATTATAATTTAAACATTTAATTATGAATTGCACTTTATGAAAATGCATCTACTTTTAAGTAAAGGAATGAGGTATGCCGCATTAAATTTTAATTTAAAATGATAGAGTTGGAAATATTTTTCAATTTACCAATCTTGTTTTAATCCCATAAAGCATATTACAACTCCAAACTTGACAACCATGAAAGTAACTATGATAAATATGTATTAAATATTTTTTTTCCATATATTAAATAGTTGATGGTTTTCATATTTACTTTAAAGAGCCTAATGATTTTTTTAACTATCTACTATCCTCTTTGTAACATTATGATTGTAGTTTAAATAACCATTGAAACCAATATATAAGTACTTGTGAGACAACATCTATTCAAGGGCATTATCATCCTAGCTAATTAGAAGATGGTTTTTATTTAGTTTAGTTAATAATAATGGTAATGAAATCTTTAAATATCTTAGGAAAAACTTTGATAATTTTTGTAAAGAAAATGATATCATCTATTATAAGAAAAAAAGCCATGAATTTTATTGTATTCATTTCAATGTATGTGTCTATATCTAAAATTTGTAATATTTTATTGGTATAAATATTGAAAAATTGAGTGAAATATATCTCTCTTACACACATACTATAATTAAAATACATTTTCCATACTTTACTAAATTTCCTTTTATCGATAACATTTTCTCTAAAATTAAAAAAATAAACTAAATTTTCCTTTCTAATCTCTAACATCCAATAACTCTAAAAGTGGAAAAGTGAAAATTGATAACATAAATCTAAAAGTAGAAAAGTGAAAATTGATAACATATTGATTGAACAATTCGTAAAAAAAAAAAAAAAAAACTTTTTATATAAAAATTAAAAAATTATAATGAAAATAATAACATTAATAATAAATCTTATCATATTCATATTAATATATAATTCTTCTTTCTAAATATTATTATATTTTATTTATATAAATATATAAAAGGGTCGGAAAAGTATGATATTTTTTAGCATTAAAATTACAATTAGTATTCATTTATCATATTATATTTTCCCTAATAATTTTCCCTTTAATATCAAAAACTCAATATTTGAAAGCATAAAAAAGTGAAATTCTAATAATTCAGAGTATAAAAAGATAAATCTATATTATGTTGATACGTGAATCAATCTTATCTTTATTGTTTTGTTTTCAATTGTGGTTCCCTTTTATAGGTAATAAGGTAATAACTAGGGGCAGACCTACCTGTAGTTACAGGTTTATCCGATTTATTTGGTAGACCCTAACCTGTTCGCCGGCTTATCTCATCAGTTTTAATCCTAAAGGCGTAGACCAATTAAATTATCCCTTGAAACTTATTATTTTTATTTTAAGCCAATCTCTTCTCGAATTTTGTTAATCCAATTAAATACGTAAAAGATTAGTAAGCGATGCACGTTATATTTTCTATGATTTATTATATAAATTATTAGTAAGTGATGTATGTTATTCATACGCATGCCAATGCATGGCAACTCATTGAGAATTGAGTATGCAAGGCACCTGATTAATAGTGTGAGTGAATTAACCAGACGAGGGAAGCTACAGGAAAATATGTATCTCACCAAATATTTTTTGCCCAACCTATTACGCTTTTTCAAACCACTACTTAATGCGACACAGAAATATTTGTCTCGACTTGTGAAGTGATTACGGCCTTTGCCCAATAAAATTGTATTATTGAATGTAGCACCACTGTGAAACACATTGAACATTCCATATATGACATTGAGTTGAGCAATAGTTATTATTTGTCCATGTGACCATTTAATTCTCTCTTAATTACTTTTCCCAATCAACTTAGTCGTTAAAACGTTTTTTTCTCCATCTTAGGTGAATGTGTTAGCTACAAACTTCGGGTGGCAATGACATAGATTGATAATGATAATTTACAAAAGAAATGACAAAGGAATGATATTTCTACGATGATATTTTAATGTCACATTACGATGTTAAATATATGTCCATACTATGTGACCCTGAGCTTAGAAAATGGATATTTACCTTGATAAGTTTGGACAGAATACTTATTAGTCTTTGTCTTTGGCAATGCAGGGACTCTAGCGATTGATACGACGTTGACTAGACATTAATCGGTCCTTTGACCAAAAAAATTTGTGCGCTATCAAACTTTAACCAAAGTTTATCCCTGGAAATTTCAGTGTAAGAAACTTATAACCAAACTTGTGAATTCAAGGTCTTATTACAAGCTTCATGTGCCCCGATGTTATTTCAGCTGGGACAAGTTATTTTATCATAAGTTTTTCAAAACAAATGTTTTGCATAGGTAAACTATTTTATGCAAAGTTTTTAAGCCTCCACTTCCAGTGGAAAGCGAGTTATCATCTACCATTTCTTCTGGGTACCTGTCACCTCTTTTACACTCCTGTCTCCTCTTCATTCCACCACTCTTCTACCTGTCACCTCTTCTATGCTCCCGCCTCCTCTTCATTCCACCATTCTTCTATGCTCTTTCGTCCTCTTCATCCCCCCACCCTCCTCCATTCCCCATTTCATTCCTACCTCCTCTTCATTCCCGCACCCTCCATTCTCCATTCCCCACACCTTCAACGATTAGATTAGAGGCCAACCTAAACATGGTGTATGCTTACTCTTTCTTGACAGCCCTAGCACAATGACCTGAGAATCGGCAAAAAATTGAAACTTCTTGATGCACATGCAGAACAAGATGCTAGAAATTGTGAACCACACTAGAAAATACATGCACAGTTAGGTCAGGTATCTTGTGCAGGCAAGCCATTATGCTGTTCTTGTAGCATATTGATTAGGTAGATGCAAAAGAATTCTATTTGAAAGGAAATTATGAATGCTATTTGAAAGGGAATTATGCTTATAATACCTTTACCTGGCATAAAATCACATACAAAAAAATGCACTACCTTTCCTGTGTTGATTCTTCCCATCACATATGTCTCCTACTTTATATATCGATCTAAGTTTTTATGCAGGTATAGATCCTTTTATTGCACTGTTCAACTGGGACTCGCCACAAGCTCTGGAGAACGAGTATGGGGGGTTTCTTAGCAAAAGGGTCCTGTAAGATTCACTGTCTGAATTTTCTTCAAAGTGTTCTGAAAAATCGAGACATTTGATTATGATATATTGGTCACTCTTTCTGAAAAATCGAGACATTTGATTTTGATATATTGATCACTCTTTCTCGACAGCTCTAACTTCATCTGCGAGTGGCACCATCACGGGATCTCGATTGAGTTTGAAGCCCTTGTTTCAGAAGCACGCAACAGCCTCAGAATTAGCAAAAAATTGAAACTCCCTGAGCCTCTCGTAGCACCCTGTCTATTTAGAAAGTTCATTGATAGGCATATGAGCATCCATTTTTGTAATGTCTACCATCAGGGCATATTAGAACCCATCTGCACCAAACCCTCTATGTCTCCCCTCTCGGCATATCAGAACCCATCTGCACCAGGCCCTCTGTGTCTCTGCTCCTCTTGCATAAACATATTTAACTCATAACCAAGCAATTTCAATATTTTCCAATAACTTGCAAAGGGTTACTGTACTCGAGCAGATATCATGAAGACCTAAATCCTTGTGGGTGGTTTTGGATCAAGGCTACGCCCACTTACTCTGAGCCTTCCCAAGCCTCTAGTGGATTTTGCCAAGTTATTGCATCATTCTGGTATGTCGCTTAACAGTGTTACTGTCAAGTGTAATACATATTGAAAGCCAATAAGGCAATATAATACATATTGAATTCTTCTCCAGTGTAATAAATATCAAAAGCCAGTATAATACATATCGCACGTCACCACTCCAGCGCATGTTGTGGAAAACTGCATGTCGTCACCTCGTGGAAAACTGCATGTTGTCACTTCCCTGGTGTTGGACACAATATTACCTCTGAAGCTCGAGTTTTGAGTCACTGTATGAGAGATTATGGATTAATCACCATTCTGAAAGCTACTTGTACAAAGAGCTAATTTTAATAGTCATTTGAGGCAATCAATAGAACTCCTGTTGAAGATTAATGTGGCCATCTGAGGGAAACAGAGATCCAAAGATCCATACACACAACCCTGAAGATTAATGCAGCCATCTGAGGGAAACAAAAATCCATAGCCAGAAGTCTGAGGAAGGTCACCGAGCCTCTGGAAGACGGAAACAAAGATCCATAGCCACAAGGCTGAGGAAGGTCACCGAGCCTCTCGTAGGGTTTGAGATTATGCCGAAATAATTTGTATGAAGCCATGGACGAGGCAGAGAGAGCCTCCGTTTTCTCACCAGATTTAAAGGACCTTAAAGGAGTACTATGCAACACCCACAGGAGAGTAGAGAAAACCTATGTTTTCTCTCCGTATTTAAAGGACCTTAAAGCAGTACTGCACAGCATCCACAAGAATCAATGTCGGCTAGCTTCTTTGTAGAAAGCATGAGAAATGGTGCACAAACCAAAAAAGGGCTTCATCCATGCTTGAGATCGGCAAGAGGCCCCGTAGCTCTACTGGAAAATTGATGTCCTTGAATGAAAATCAAACAAAAACCAAAAAAGGGCTTCATCCGTGCTTGAGATCAGTGGGAGGCCCGATAGCTCTACTAGAAAATCGGCGTCCTTCAACGAAAATGTAATTTCGATCTTTAGAATCAAGAACATGAAAGAAAGAAGAGAAGCAGTCAAAGTTAAGAAAACGTATGTGGGTATGCAAAGTTTCTCTATCACATTGAACATGGCGGTGCATAAAAGATAAGTGATGAAAGTAGAGACTAGCTAGGCAGAGTCGAGGAGGGATCTCAGGCCAATTTCTACCGAACTTTTTGATTTTTCCATAATCTCAGCTAATCGAGTTTTGATTTTCATGTGTTTTGCATCTTCGATCTCCACCTCGTTCAACAGTAGCTGAAGAAAGGTGATGTCCAGAGACGTGGATGCCATGCCATCGGAGAAAGCAGGGCATTGATCTACAAAACTTCAATTCACTCAATACATGAAACAAAGCTGAACAAAGGAGGTGGCAACTTTCCTAAAAATTGAAATAAGCGGCACTCACAAATATGCATGTCATGTACGTGTATCACTTTTAATTAAAATTCAAAAAGGAAATAGAAGAATTTTTAACCTTTTATTTAATAAATTATAAATTATAATTAAAACTATGGTGTTTGTTTATGGAAATTTAATTTACTAAATTCGTAATCGGCATGTCTGATAACTATATTGATGCTACCGTGATGATAAATTTATCATGGAATAAAAACATAAAACCATCCACCTTAACCAAGTCATACGCACAATCACACCAACCGATATTTAACATGGATTAGTAATAATATCTCTCATACATGAAGTATTATTATTATTCTGGAGTAGCCATTTCTTCTCAAACGTCAAGTTGAAATGATATATGAAAAGTCTTGACACTGTAAAATGCATATATTTTCCCAGACGATTGCGTTTAGGGACGGAACCATCACACGAAATTAATTTTTCAGCCTATGTAAGAACCACTTTCTCTAATCATTGAAGGAGAGAGGAGAGATATCGGCGTGACTAGAATGGGGTGGGTCCCTTCGCTATGGAAGAGAGGGATTCTTTCTTCATCAAAGCATTTAAGAGTGAGGGGGGCATTTGCTTATGGCAGGGACTATTGGCTGCACGCAGCTCTTGCATGTGTGCCATCTGCCATTAAGTCCCTACCGAGAAGGGAAAGGATTATCGTTTTGATATGAAATGATAAGACAAAAAAAACAAGTTTCTAACACACAACATGGGGTAAATGTTGCAAATGCAATCATGGATTTTTTTTGCCATTTCTAGTGCAGCCCTTTGTCATAAATATTTGACATATATGTTAAATACGGATGACTAGTAGTAAGTGGCCAGTCATCATTTTTCAAACAATATTGATTGTTAGATATGTTCAAACTTTAGGTAGTAACCTTGTAATTTTTTCTTTTTTAAAAGGTGAGACTGTTTAATAGCATTTGATAAGAAAAATATTTTAGTAAAGTTGATTAATTATGTGCACGGCTGTCCCACAATATCTATTTTGAATTTTGTATCGCTGAAGTCAAATTCAATGCAGGTTAATATAGGCGAGTGGCTATTAAATTGGTACTAAAAGAGACATCTGTTTGTGAGAAATCTTGGTATTTGCTCGAGTAAAAACGGTTGATCCTGCATCGCAAAGTAGTGTACAATCAAATAAAACATTGACGAGTTTGACCAAAGGCACCTCGTCGAATTCAAAAAAGCAAGTTTCCAGTTTGCAATCATCCTAGCGTCAACGATTCTTGCGGACGATACTTTTTTCGGAAGTGGTAGTGCAATTGCTTTGGATAGCTTTAGCTTGCAGCTTGGTTGTACCAAAGAAGAAAAAAGAGAAACTGAAGGTGTTAGTGGGAAAATAAAAACAAGTAAGTTGCCAGGGTCTTTGCAAAAGGAGACAATCGTAGGAGTTAGTGACTTGGAAGAAAATAAAGCTTCAGATATCGCAGATGCCAAATTAGGAGATGAGACTTCAACACTCCCTATAGTGGGATCATTAAATTCTCATTTGAGATAAATTTTAGATAAGCTGCAAAGTTTTGATTTAACTGTTGAACAATCAGGGGAGGCGTCTGCTCATGTCTCCTGTCTGCTTGTGGATCTTGTTTGAATTGAGACGATGGAGTTTCAAAAGATCGAAATGCTTTTAAATTCCAATTCATGTAGAACTACAGTCAATCGATGGAAAGGATTGGGACTAACCCACAACGTGAATGGTCACTTCAACTTTATTGAGAATCCACAACCAACCTACAACCGTGAAGGAATTAGGATTAAGAAAAAAAAACCAAGATATTTGAAGTCTAGATTTATATTTTCCAACATGAAAAGAAAAATAGATATCTAAAAAAATCTTTAATATTTGAATATACGATGTGAAATATGTGACGTGATTTAAATATATGATGTAATTTGAATAATTTAAATAAAATAAAGTCTAGTTTTTAGAAAGAATAATTGTATATCTTCTTTAGGTAAGTTTAATTTCGACCCATGAAATAATAATTATTTATATTTTATTTATTATATTTTTTTATCACATTTATAAGTGATCAAATACATTTACAATATACTAATTTAAATTGAAAATAAATATGAAAATAAAAAATAAGTTAATTATCATAACAATAAATTTGTAATATTAAATGTGGATACACACTATCGAAAATAAGCTAGATCTTTTCCCAAGAAAGGAAGACGTGATGCTAGATGAAACAAAAACCCTACGCATTAATTATACATAAATGAAAGGCTAAAGTGAAACAAAAGCTATCAATTTTGATACTAGTAGAAACATTATAATTTATTGAGTTGCATTTTTTCTATTTCCAACAACTTAATTCTCAATTTTGAATCATTTTTCACATAAATTTTTATTGAATAAATTATGTCACTATTTAGAGAATAATGGAACATATGAATTTGCATTTAATACCAGTGATATTTTAAATGGTTAAAAAGAAGTAGATAGTTACCAAAATACTTACTTACCATTTTTAAATCTATAAATGTGTAACTTGAAGAATGAAAATAGGAAATAATAGATTTAGAGATCCTTGATTTATATACACAACTAAAAATACTCATAGATAAATCTAAGCTACCCATATTTTTCTTATTTAAAAAAAATGTAAATTCCCAAAAAGTAACAGACCACCTAATGAAATTGTATCACTTATAATAATGTCAAGCTAGATATTCCATGCACTCTACAAACATGGTTGTTAAAAACAATGATGCAATGATAAAAATATAGTATTTTACATTATTTACATTATATGATCAATGTTTAAGATAAATAGAACTTGAAGAATTCCTCTCGATACATATCCCGAATTGGAGTTACAATGTTGGTCAAGCTATAGCGTTTTAAGATAACAATTATTGTAAGATGATTATAAGAAAGAATGTTGTAGGAATAATTCTAGCTAAAATGATGGCAAGATTTATTCTAGTTCGGGGCAAGGAAGGATCCCAATGAGCTCGTTAGCTTTCTGCTTCATCCTTGGTGAACACTCCATCTACAACAGAAAAATAAGTCTCTCAATGGTGCCAATTTTCAAAACTTTTCTTAGTAGTTCCTCATCTTCAGAATTGAAGCAAATTCCCAATATAATTGATCTAGATTTAAACAGGAACACAACAAATTATAGAGATAACCATAAACATAAAGATGCAGCATAAATAATACTTCATTTCATTAATGTAAAATATTAAGATATGCTTACAAACAGAAAATGGAAATAAACAGCTAGGGCGATGGTAGCTTATCTCTGAGAAAAGATGTGGTGGCTACATGCCTCTGAACTGTGTTACAATAAGGCTCGAAGGCCTATTTATTGTTGAGAAACAATGGAAAACCCTTAACATCCAAAATCTAACCCTAGAAGATGAAACGCGAAACTGTGGGCCCCATGTGGGTAAATTGGTACATCAACTTCCCGGGGTTGTAACTTTGGCATACGATTTTCGTTTGACGCACAAAGTATCTCATTAGAAAGATCTATCCGAGAAATACAACTTTGGGAAGAGCAACATTATCCATGGACCCATGTTGCTCCCAATTTTCCAAAAAAACATTGTTTAGGGCCTCAAAATGGCTCTAGAAGTTTAGGACCTGAAAAACTTCTAAAAATAGTAAATTGGCTACAATTAAGGAAACTGAAAAACTGAAAGAGACAGTTGTGGGGGTCCAAATGGGATAGGTGGGTGGCCACCAACATCCACTTGGATCATTCTTCCCCCCTTAGGAAGCAATGGTCCCCATTGCATTGAGTTCCTCCCTGAGATGAGGAAGCTTCTGCTGAGCTGGGTCTCTAGTGAGTTGTTCTGCAATCTTTGATGTGTCCAAAAATGGTGGGAAGCATGGTCAATGACAGTCCACACTGAACACTCGATGTAAGCGAAGGAATGGAGGAATGATGTGCTTCAAAGCATTGTTGCTCGTAGCCTTGGCACTGGTGTAAGGACCATGCCAGAGTGGTTTGAGTTTCTGATGGGTTTTGGTAAGGCGTTCTCTCTACAGATGTAACCAAACTTTGTTGCTCACCTGAAGCTTGTGTGGTACCCCTGTGGGTGAGGAGAAGTTGTTCATGTGTTCTGTCATGACCGTATCGCTTTGATGCTACTTCTGTGTGGAGGAACCCTTTACGGGGGTCATGGATGTAGCAACGATTTTCCCCTTACTTTGAGAGCGAACCAGACATAAAATAAATTTTAGGTGTCTGTGAGATGATCTTGCTGCCTTTTTTAGCAGTGATCAAAGAGGTGGTGGTAGGTGGGGCTACTTTTGGTATCCTGTATAATGAATTATCCAAAGAAATAATGGCAATGCGAGGCCTTAACTCATACACAGCATGTCGCCTCCACAAGTATGGTTGGCCTAATAATACATCACAAACATCTAGAGGCGTAACGTCACATAATACCTCGTCTGTGAAGGGCTTGGTGCTTTAGGGAAGGTGGCACTGCTGGCGACAGTGACGTTGGGATCCACATCAATGATCTTCTTCCCTTTTTCATTCCCCTTGTCAGGTTCTTTCTCAAGGTTGGAACATGCATCTGATTCTAAAGCCTTCAACTCGGCCACCAGCGACTGCTTGGTCCGACACTCACTTATGTTATGAGTGGGACTCTTGTGGAACTCACATCACTTTCCAGTGTCCTTCTTCAGCTTCGTGGTGTTGTTCTTTTCTTGCGGCTTCGATGGGTTGTCTTGGGTCACCCCACCTTGGCTTTGTCCTTTAGTCTTCAGATTCACAGATCCAAAGTCTCGCTTCTTGTATTTGAACTTTTGCTCAATTTTGATAGCGTATCGATACGTCGTGCCAAGTGAAGAGATGTTCAAGTACTCTGTCTCTTCCTGGATGTATCTGTATAAGCAGCTGCGGTATTTGAGTACAAGATGTAGCTCAGAATCTTTGATACCCAACTGTGTGCGGAGGGTAAGAAAAATGTTTGTGAACTCTTGCACATCCTGTTTGAATTGAGATAATAGAGTTTCAAAAGATCGAAATGCTTTTAAATTCCAATTCATGTAGAACTACACTCAATCAATGGAAAGGATTAGTACACTCCTCAACCAAGGCCGAAACCCCAATAAATTGTCATAGACCCAAACCCCCACACCTTCACTCTCCTTCCAACCCAAATTCATTGCTTAGCCCAATTAAAACAGACTGTTAACCAACTCTGAATTTAATCACAGTTTGCGTAAAGAAGATTATGGCACGAAAAGAATGAATGCAAAAACGATGCAAAGAGGGAGTTAATGCCCACCTTAAAAAAGAGCAAGCCTCGATGGCCTTGCACGAAACACTTGTCCATGTGCGCAGTCACCCCAATGGGGACATCATTTTTATTGTTATTCTCTATTGCTAAGTATTTTTTATTTTAAATTGGAAATATAAAAAAAAAAAAAGAAAAACACATTTGTTTATTAGTGATTTCTTATAATAAAAAGAATAATATTGTAAGTCAATCTAAAACTTAAACAAAAACTCATAAACTTCTCAATTTTGTTAATCCAATTAGATATGTAAAAGATTAGTAAGTGATGCACGTTATTTTTTCTATAATTTTTTATATAAATTATTAGTAAGTGATGTACGTGATTCATACGCGTGCAAATGCATGGCAACTCATTGAAAATTGAGTATGCCAGGCACCTGATTAAGAATGTGAGTGAATTACCCAGACGATGGAAGCTACAGGAAAATATGTATCTCACCAAATATTTTTTGCCCAACCTATTACGCTTTTTCAAACCACTACTTAATGCGAGACAGAAATATTTGTCTCTACTTGTGAAGTGATTACGGCCTTTGCCCATTAAAATTGTATTATTGAATGTAGCACCATTGTGAAACACATTGAACAGAGCAATAGTTATTATTTGTCCCATCTGAGCATTTAATTCCCCCTTATTTATTTTTTCCAATCAACTTAGTCGTTAAAACGTTTTTTTCTCGATATGTTACGTGAATGTGTTAGCTAGAAACATGGGGTGGCAATGACATAGACTGATAATGATAATTTGCAAAAGAAACGACAAAGGAATGGCTGGGTCGGTTGGGATAGTGGAAGGTAAGGAGAGGAATTCAGGAGGTGACAACGATAAATTCAATGGATGATCAACCATTAATTCCAGGCCAAGGAGTGGGAGGGTGGAGAAAGGATTTCTAATTGCTTTGCCTTTGCGCCAGCCACCTCAGATCTATCTATCATGGGGAGTATTCAGCAGCAGGGCGTTCGTCTTTCCTTCGATTCCGCCAACTTTCTCATTGGTTTCGCTCCCCACCAGTGTTGATAATGGCTCTCTAACACCCCGCTTAGTCTGCAACATACTATTAAATAAGATTTCGTAATAAAGAATAGCGTGCATATTTATATCTCCGCAAACGCGTGCGTTACATTAATTTAGATTTGTGTCGTCCGTAATTTATCGTAAAACGATGTTACAGTCCAAATCCAGTCCGCAAGTTTTCGTTCGTTCGGAAAGGAATGTCATTATCAGCTTGTAAAGCCAATTGCTTCTATTGATTTTAAGGCGCCAGTCCCTTTCAAAAAGCAGAACCGCTGGTCTTGCTGGCAGAAGTAGTTTCAAAATGTAGAACTTTCTTGTCTGGTTAGGAAGATCAATACCGACGGCAATTTAAGATGTCATGAAATGTTATTTCTGAAGGTGTCAAATCTATATCTATATTTAAATCGCTTCTTTTCTACCGTGGCAAAACATAATATTTTAAAAACCTCAGATGCCACCTTATTCATAATTCGATCTTACCCACCGTTTGCATGGAAAACATCTGGTATTGCTTTTAATATGCAGATCTCACCATTTTCCAGATCAAAGATTCTCGTTTTTACGATGTTGGCAGGACATCATATTTAAATAATCATTTGGATTGGGTATGGTTTATAAAATTGAATTGGTGATTTTATGGTAAGGAATGCCTTTGATAGATTTTATCACTGTATATCTAAAACGCATGGATATTCTAAAATGATATTTCCTTCGGTAAAAACAAAATAATTAAATAATAAATTAAAGCCGCATTAAATCGATACTTTATTTATAAATATAGTAGCAGATTAAATAATTTTAAAATCTTATGATTAAATAATATTTTTGGATTGGGTATGGTTTATAAAATTGAATTGGTGATTTTATAGTAAGGAATGTCTTGATATATTTGATCACTGTATATCTAAAACGCATGGATATTTTAAAATGATATTTCCTTAGGTAAAAACAAAATAATTAAATAATAAATTAAAGCCGCATTAAATCGATAGTTTATTTATAAATATAAGTAGCAGTTTAAATATTTTAAATGTTATGATTAAATAATATTATATTAAATAAATAATATACTGTATTTAAAAAAAAAAAATTTCACATTTAATTGTTAAAATGGATTTTTTTATTATTTTTTTATTATTAATATATTTTAATTAAAAGAATTTAACGCATTTAATTTGTTAATATTGTTTTCTATTTTAAGTTTTTGTCATGTTTCATTCTGGTTTGATAATGAATCACACTTGTTTCGGTCAAAATATTCTCTTATGTGATTCTACAAAAAAACTTTATTTAATTTAACATAAATTAATTTATTAATGATATATTAATTAGACTTATTTTTAAAGAAGAAATTATTTGAGAGAAATGTTGTTATTCTTTTTTTAGGTTAATTTTAAACTTGATATATTGAATTTAATATAAATTTATCAATATATCAACAAATAAAAATAGATAAAAAATTCACAATCACTCTTTTTAACATCAAATAAACACAATTACGAATCTATATTTATAATAATCATAATCATAAATTTTATAAACCTAATTAACTTCTTTTTAATTATATAAATTCTATTTTCTAAACCATATTGTAAGAAATTTAATGTAGACAAAAGAAAATTAATCCAGGACAAAAAAAATTCTCATTATTAATAAGCTTAATATAAAATGCCAAGACAAAACCTATAAACAAAAAGAAAATAACCCAAGAAATTGTTATAGAAACTTATCAGCTATGTGAAAATAACCCATGAAATTGTTATAGCTACTTATAAGCTATGTGAAAAAATAGTTATATATAACCTAAAAGGCTCCAAAATAACATAAATTGAAACAAAAGGCCTAGTTTCATAAAACATCAATCTTTATATATTTTTACGTTTTTTTTGTAAATTTTAATAATATTATATTAAAATGCATCTAATTCTTTATATTACATAAGATAAAATTAGAAACGAATTATAGTTAATGATGCTATTGTGCTTAATTTAGTTTTACAAAGGGATTTCTATAACAAAAAAATAGTATAAGTATGTAAGAGTATGAGAAAATGAGGAATAGAGATAGAGTTCCAAAACTGAATTGACAAAAGCTAAACAAACAAAAGTTGCAAATTAATCTTCAAAAGTCTTTTTATCATTGAGGTCTCTATTTTCTTCAATTTCTCCTTAAATTTCCCTCACATGCAATTATATGACCTTTCACCTTTCTTTTCTCATATTTTACATTATTTTCATAATAAATGCCAATTAATTCCACTTTTCCTTTTGCCAATTTCCTTAGCCATTAATTAATCACTAGTGATACCCCATCACTATGTTTTACCCAACATTCATCTTGGAATACTTGTTCCATGACCTCGATATTATTTTTTCATTTATTAACTTTATTACATGAACTTTTAATCTCAGGTTGTTACACTCATCGACTCAACTTGAACCTCAATTGACCATAAAATTTGACTTCCATCTAGTAGAATCAAAGTGAAACTATGTTAGCTTTCCCCAATGTCAACTTGTGCTTAGCCTCTTTCCATGAACATCTAGTAGTGTAACAACCAACCCCCTCAACCAAATGTTGACTTCTCTTTCTCATTGAATGGATCCTTATTAATGACATTTGACTAATATACCATGTGATGCATTATACCCAGTCCTACTTAGGAAAGACACTCACGGTCTCAAAAATGATGAGAGTTGAAATATTTATAGCTCTCCAACTAATTGAATTCACACATAATAATAGATTAGTCATCAACATTATGCACTCAAACAAGATTAAAAGAATAGATTTGTTCTTAATGAATGTAATAACCAACACAAATTCCTCCCAACCCCCTGTTAATCATGACAATTATACATATACATAAAGCATCTTACCATAGATAGACAAGAATAAAATAGTCCTCTTGCTACACACACACATATGGCATAACAATAATACTCATCTTTTCAATGCACCAAGTACACAAGTAAACAACTTATCTTATTATCTTCAAATGAATGGTAAATAAGGGTGGGGCTTCAACTCTCCACCCAACCATAGAGTAATTGCACTACAATGTTTCTTAGAGACGACCACCCTCGAGTTGGATTCAAAGTTCGAGGAAGTAAATTTTTAAGAGTTCTCAACTATTCATACATGGAAAGGGTCTATTTATCATGTGATATCTCTCTACAACTCCCCACTAAAACACGATAGTGACCTCAACCACTCACAGAACAACTAATAGGTATCAAGAACGACACAAAGCATCTTATCTTAGATTTGGAGATGGGTGAGATAAGCACAATGGGAGGTTTATCAATTGGATTAGCTATGGTATGACTAAAGATCATATTCATCTAGGTATTTTATCAATGGGTTGTAACATAAGAACTATCAACCCCAAGGCTACACCTAGTGTTTATTAGCCTGAGCTAGTGCCAAAGTGCCTCAACCTAGCCATTTGTTTCTCAACCAAACAATTTCCCAGTGGTTTATCATCCCCAAGGAAAACCATTATTCAGGTGGTCTATTAGTGATCCCTCATGGTTTACCTACTCAGTAAGAACCTAAGAGTTACTAATCTATTGAACTCTTTGTTAAACACGTGACACAGGCACCTACACTGGTAGTAGTAAAAAAACACATAATGACATACACAGCTACAACATAGGCCTTTGTAAACTTGGGTAATTTATTTCGTGAGTGTAGAACACAGGTTCTCAAGGAATCTGAGTCTTCTAGGTAGCCACACCAACTACCAGAGTCACTTTGTTTTCTTCCTACTATTTTGGACGCTCTCTCTTAATACATGATCATCGATCCAATAACTCATCCCCATCCTCAAATGCTCGGCCTCCAATGATCAACTCATGATGATAATGATCAACAAATGATCCCCTCTTATCTCCACACCAAGATTTTCTTGCCCAAAATTTTTCTTGCTTGTTGACCCTATTAGCAAGATTTAGGAGAGTAAGTATGTTGACTCTTCCTCCGCTCAGGAGGCCCATCTACTCCTTTCAGTGATTTCATAATAATTCATTAAACCAACAAATATTTAGGTGATGAAATAAATGTAAAGTTTGGGTTTATAAGAAATGTCCTCCTCCTCAGTCCTCTGAATCTATGTCCACTTCTCAGCCTGTCAATGTGTTACAATTCATAATAATATTTACCATAGGGTTAGCTATAGGGATTGTCACATTCTCTTCCCATCAAGCCAAAGATCTCCACCAACTTCCAACCTGCATGACCACTCACATGACGGTACTAGACTTTAGCATATTCTAAACAATGAATCCTACTTTCATTTAGAGATTAGATCAAAACCCTAAAGAGCCTGGAAATTTTCTTAACTCCTATCCAAGGATCCTACTTGATATTAACTATTTTTCCATTACCAATACTTCAAAACACCTATTCATGAACAATAGGCAAATATTCAGCCAAATCCTTCAACATGATAGAACCTTTTGAGGGATTCCTAAAACACCTCTACCAATATTTGATTGACCGATTTTATGAACACTTGGGTTTCATCACTTTTCTTGATGGGGCTTCATTATGAGTGAGCCTCCACAAACTTCTAGTTAACGTCTTCACAAAAATAAAGATATTCTTTATACCCCAACCCCCCTAAAATTTTGGAGTATCCAACTGAATTGACAAAATTAATCCCCATATTATGTGAGCATTACCTCGAACAAAATACTTATTATATTTGAGATAATGGAGGTCCAAAAGATCAAAATTCTCTCAAGGTCCAATTTATGTAGAACCACTCTCCCGTCAATGGAAAAGAGTCTACTAACCCTCAACACAATTTTCACCTCAACCTTATTGAGAATCCACAACTAAACTACAATTATGATCCCATTAAGCTAATGAAAAAAACCAAGATATTTAGCCAAGATCTATATTTTTCAGAAGAAATGAAAATAAAACATGTAAAATCCATGAATATAACATATGATTCGAACATTTCAAATAAAGCAAGTCCAATATAAATATTTTTGTTGGGAGGAATGATTGTTATCCTCCCTTCACAAGTTCAATTTTGACAAATGAAAATAATAATAATAATAATATCTTTTTTTAAGGTCACATCCAAGCCAGACATCCATGCGCAGCGATTTGACTGCTAAGTCTACGAAGGCATACATACTCCACCCCCCTCTGGTTTTGAACCTGTGACCTCGTAGGAGGAAACACATGCTCTTAACCATTAGGCCCACTCAATATCTCTAAATAACATACCTTTAAATATATGGTAGGTCATTATGAAAAAACTACTATCCACCCTATCTTTGTTGAATTAGAGGATTTTATATTATAATTTAAACATTTAATTATGAATTTGCACTTTATGAAAGTGCATCTACTTTTAAGTAAAGGAATGAGGTATGCCGCATTAAATTTTAATTTAAAATGATAGAGTTGGAAATATTTTTCAATTTACCAATCTTGTTTTAATCCCATAAAGAATATTACAACTCCAAACTTGACAACCATGAAAGTAACTATGATAAATATGTATTAAATATTTTTTTTCCATATATTAAATAGTTGATTGTTTTCATATTTCCTTTAAAGAGCCTAATAATTTTTTTAACTATCTACTATCCTCTTTGTAACATTATGATTGTAGTTTAAATAACCATTGAAACCAATATATAAGTACTTGTGAGACAACATCTATTCAAGGGCATTATCATCCTAGCTAATTAGAGGCTGGTTTTTATTTAGTTTAGTTAATAATAATGGTAATGAAATCCTTAAATATCTTAAGAAAAACTTTGATAATTTTTATAAAGAAAATGATATCATCTATTATAAGAAAAAAGGCCATGAATTTTATTGTATTCATTTCAATGTATGTGTTTATATCTAAAATTTGTTATATTTTATTGGTATAAATATTGAAAAATTGAGTGAAATATGTCTCTCTTACACACATACTATAATGAGAATTCATTTTCCATACTTTGCTAAATTTCTTTTTATGGATAACATTTTCTCTAAAATTTTAAAAATAAACTAAATTTTCCTTTCTAATCTCTAACATCCAATAACTCTAAAAATGGAAAAGTGAAAATGGATAACATAACTCTAAAAGTGGAAAAGTGAAAATTGATAACATATTGATTGAACAATTCGTTAAAAAAAAAAATTCTTTTATAAAAATTAAAAAAAATTATAATGAAAAATAAACATCAAAATGAATCCTATCATATTCATATTAATATATAATTTTTTTTTCTAAATATTATTATATTTTATTTATATAAATATATAAAAAGGTTGGAAAAAATATTGATATTTTTTTTTAAATATTAAAAATTACAATTAGTATTCATTTATCATATTATTTTTTCCCAATAATTTTCCCTTTAATATCAGAAACTCAACTCAATATTTGAAAGCATAAAAAAGTGAAATTCAATAATTCAAAGTATAAAAAGATAAATCTATATTATGTTGATGTGTGAATCAATCTTATCTTTATTGTTTTGTTTTCAATTGTGGTTCCCTTTTATAGGTAATAACTAGGGGCAGACCTACCTGTAGTTACAGGTTTATCCGATTTATTTGGTCGACCCTAACCTATTCACCGGCTTATCTCATCATTTTTAATCCTAAAGGCGTAGACCAATTAAACTATCCCCTGAAACTTATTATTTTTATTATTACTGTCAAATAAATTTTATTTTAAATTCAAATTTATTAATAAATTAAAAAAAAATCATATTAGTGATTTCATATAATAAAAATAATAATATTTTAAGCCAATCTAAAACTTAAACAAAAACTCATAAACTTCTCGAATTTTGTTAATCCAATTAGATACGTAAAAGATTAGTAAGCGATGCACGTAATTTTTTCTATAAATGATTAATAAGTGATGTATGTTATTCATACGCGTGCAAATGCATGGCAACTCATTGAGAATTGAGCATGCAAGGCACCTGATTAATAATGTGAGTGAATTAACCAGACGAGGGAAGCTACAGGAAAATATGTATCTCACCAAATATTGTTTGCCCAACCTATTACGGTTTTTCAAACCACTACTTAATGCGAGACAGAAATATTTGTCTCGACTTGTGAAGTGATTACGGCCTTTTAATGCTTAATGCCTGACAGAAATATTTGTCTCGACTTGTGAAGTGATTACGGCCTTTGCCCATTAAAATTGTATTATTGAATGTAGCACCATTGTGAAACACATTGAACATCCCATATATGGCATTGTGTTGATAAATTTCGGTGTAAGAAACTTATAACCAAACATGTGAATTCCAGGTCTTATTGCAAGCTTCATGTGCTCCAATATTATTTCAGCCGGGACAAGTTATTTTATCATAAGTTTTTCAAAACAAATGTTTTGTGCGAGTAAACTATTTTATGCAAAGTTTTTAAGCCTCCACTTCCAGTGGAAAGCGAGCTGCCATCTGCCATTTCTTCTGGGCACCTGTCACCTCTTCTACGCTCCTGTCTCCTCTTCATTCCACCACTCTTCTACCTGTCACCTCTTCTATGCTCCCGCCTCCTCTTCATTCCACCATTCTGCTATGCTCCTGCCTCCTCTTCATTCCCCCACCTTCCTCCATTCCCCATTTCATTCCTGCCTCCTCTTCATTCCCCCACCCTCCATTCTCCATTCCCCACACCATGGACGATTGGATTGGAGGCCAACCTGAACATGGTGTATGCTTACTCTTTCTCGACAGCCCCACCGCAATGGCCTAAGAATCGGCAAGAAATTGAAACACCCTGATGCACATGCAGAACAAGATGCTAGAAATTGTGAACCACACACTAGCAAACACACACATAGTTAGGTCAGGTATGTTGTGCAGGCAAGCCATTATGTTGTTCTTGTAACATATTGATTAATTAGATGCAAAAGAATTCTATTTGAAAGGAAATTATGAATGCTATTTGAAAGGGAATTATGCTTATAATACCTTCACCTAGCATAAAATCACATACAAAAAAATGCACTGGCTTTCTTGTGTTGATTCTTCCCATCACATATGTCTCCTACTTTATACATTGATCTGAGTTCTGAGGCAGGTATAGAGCCTTTTATTACACTGTTCAACCAGGACTTGCCACAAGCTCTGGAGAACGAGTATGGAGGATTTCTTAGCAAAAGAGACGTGTAAGATTCACTGTTTGAATTTTCTTCAAAGTGTTCTGAAAAATCAAGACATTTGATTATGATATATTGATCACTCTTTCTCGATAGCTCCAGCTTCATTTGCGAGTGGTTCCATCACAGGTTCTCGATTGAGTATGAAGCCCTTGTTTCAAAAGCACACAGCAGCCTCAGAATCAACAAGAAATTGAAACTCCTTGAGCCTCTCACAACACCCTGTCTGTTTAGAAAGTTCATTGATGGGCATATGAGCATCCATTTTTGTGTTGTCTACCATCATGGCATATTAGAACCCATCTGCACCAGATCCTCTATGTCTCCCATCTTGGCATATTAGAACCCATCTGCACCAGGCCCTCTGTGTCTCTGCTCCTCTTGCATAAACATATTTAACTCATAACCAAGCAATTTCAATATTTTCTAATAACTTGCAGAGGGTTAATGTACTCAAGCAGATATCATGAAGGCCTAAATCCTTGTGGGCGGTTTTGGATCAAGGCTACACCCACTTACTATGAGCCTTACCAAGCCTCTAGTGGATTTTGCCAAGTTCTTGCATCATTCTAGTACGTTGCCTAACAATTTTACTGTCCAGTGTAATACATATTGAAAGCTAGTAAACCAATATAATACATATTGAATTCTTCCCCGGTGTAATAAATATCAAAATCCAGTATAATACATATCGCACATCACCACTCTAGTGCATGTTGTGGAAAACTGCATGTTGTCACCTCCCTGGTGTTGGACACAATATTGCCTTTGAAGCTCGAGTTTTGAGTCACTGTATGAGAGATTATGGATTAATCACCATTCTAAAGCTACTTGTACAAAGAGCTAATTTTAATAGTCATTTGAGGCAAGCAACAGAACTCCCGTTGAAGATTAATGTCGCCATATGAGGGAAACATAGATCCAGAGATCCATAGCCACAAGCCTGAATATTAATGCATCCATATGAGGGAAACAAAAATCCATAGCCAGAAGTCTGAGGAAGGTCACCGAGCCTCTAGAAGATGGAAACAAAGATCCATAGCCACAAGGCTGAGGAAGGTCACAGAGCCTCTCACAGGGTTTGAGATTATGTCGAAGAAATTTGTATGAAGCCATGGACGAGGCAGAGACAGCCTCTGTTTTCTCGCCGAATTTAAAGGGCCTTAAAGGAGTACTATGCAGCACCCACAGGAGAGTAGAGAAAGCCTATGTTTTTTCTCCGGATTTAAAGGACCTTAAAGGAGTAATGCGCAACACTCATAGGAATTGATGTCGGCTAGCTTCTTTGTAGAAAGCATGAGAAATGGTGCACAAACCAAAAAAGGGCTTCATCCATGCTTGAGATCGGTGGGAGGTCTGGTAGCTCTACTGGAAAATCGATGTCCTTGAATGAAAATCGAACACAAACCAAAAAAGTGCTTCATCCGTGCTTGAGATCAGTGGGGGGCCCGATAGCTCTACTAGAAAATCGGTGTCCTTCAACGAAGATGGAATTTCAATCTTCGGAATAAAGAACATGAAAGAAAGAAGAGAAGCTGTCAAAGTTAAGAGAATGTACGTGGGTATGCAAAGTTTCTCTGTCACATTGAACATGGTGATGCAGAAAAGATAAGTGATGAAAGTAGAGACTAGATACGCAGAGTCGAGGAGGGATCTCAGGCCAGTTTCTACTGAACTTTTTGATTTGTCCATAATCTCAGCTAATCGAGTTTCGATTTTCATGTTTCTGCATCTTCGATCTCCACCTTGTCCAGTGGTAGCTGGAGAAAGGTGATGTCCAGAGTTGTGGATGCCATGCCATCAGAAAAAGCAGGGCACTGATCTACAAAACTTCAATTCACTCAATACATGAAACAAAACTGAACAAAGGAGGTGGCAACTTTCCTAAAAATTGAAACAAGCGGCACTCACAAATATGCATGTCATGTACGTGTATCACTTTCAATTAAAATTCAAAAAGTAATTAGAAGAACTTTAAACCTTTTATTTAATAAATTATAAATTATAATTAAAACTATGGTGTTTGTTTATGGAAATTTAATTTACTAAATTTGTAATCGGCATGTCTGATAACTATATTGATGCTACTGTGATTATAAATTTATCATGGAATAAAAAACACAAAACCATCCACCTTAACCAAGTCATACGCACAATCACGCCAACCAATATTTAACATGGATTAGTAATAATATCACTCATACATGAAGTATTATTATTATTCTGGAGTAGCCATTTCTTCTCAAACGTTGAGTTGAAATGATATTTGAAAAGTCTTAACACTGTAAAATGCATATATTTTCCCAGACGATTGCGTTTAGGGATGAAACCATCACGCGAAATTAAATTTTCAGCCTATGTAAGAACTACTTTCTCTAATCATTGAAGGAGAGAGGAGAGATATCAGCGTGACCAGAATGGGGTGGGTCCCTTTGCTATGGAAGAGAGGGATTCTTTCTTCATCAAAGCATTTAAGAGTGAGGGGGGCATTTGCTTATGGCAGGGACTATCGGCTACATGCAACTCTTGCATGTGTGTTATCTCCCATTAAGTCCCTGCCGAGAAGGGAAAGGATTATCATTTTGATATCGAATACTAAGACAAAAAAACAAGATTCTAACACACAACATGGAGTAAATGTTGCAAAGGCAATCATGGATTTTTTGCAATTTCTAGTGCAGTCCTTTGTCATAAATATTTGACATATATGTTAAATACGGACGACTGGTAGTAAGTGGGTAGTCGTCGTTTTTCAAACAATAATGATGTATTAGATATGTTCAAACTTTGGGTATTAACCTTGTAATTTTTTTCCATTTTTAAAAGGTGAGACTGTTTAATAGTCTTACATAAGAAAAATGTTTTAGTAAAGTTGATTAATTATGTGTAGGGTTGTCCCACAATACCTATTTTGAATTTTGTATAGCTGAAGTCAAATTCAATACAGGTTAATATAGGCGAGTGGCTATTAGGTTGATACAAAAATAGAGATCTGTTTGTGAGAAATCTTGGTATTTCCTTGAGTAAAAACGGTTGATCTTGCACTGCAAAGTAGTGCAGAGTCAAATAAAACATTGACGAGTTTGACCAAAGGGACCTCGTCAAATTCAAAAAAGCAAGTTTGTTTATCCCGTCTGCAATCATCCTAGCGTCAACGATTCCTGCACACGAATGTTGGTTCCTTGTCGATATCTCCCGTAAGGTTGATATTAGAAAAAACTAAATAAGCATGACCATGAAATGATACTTTTTTCGGAAGTGGTAATGAAATTTCTTTGGATAGCTTTAGCTTGCAGCTTGGTTGTACCAAAGAAAAAGAAAAAAGAACTGAAGGTGTTAGTGGGAAAATAAAAACAAGTAAGTTGCTAGGGTCTTTGCAAAATGAGACAATCGTAGGAGTTAGTGACTTGGAAGAGAATAAAGCTTCAGATATCACAAATGCCAAATTAGGAGATGAGGCTTCAACACTCCAAAGAAAAATAAAAAAGAACTGAAGGTGTTAGCGGGAAAATAAAAACAAGTAAGTTGCCAGGGTCTTTTCAAAAGGAGACAATCTTAGGAGTTAGTGACTTGGAAGAGAATAAAGCTTCAGATATCGCAAATGCCAAATTAGGAGATGAGACTTCAACACTCCTTATAGTGGGATCATTAAATTCTCATTTGAGATAAATTTTAGATAAGCTGCAAAGTTTAGATTTAACTGTTGAACAATCAGGGGAGGCATCTGCTCATGTCTCCTCTGTATTATTTGATTTCAGGCTCGACAGGAATTACCGCCGCTTGCAGATCTTGTTTGAATTGAGACGATGGAGTTTCAAAAGATCGAAATGCTTTTAAATTCCAATTGATGTGGAACTACACTCAATCGATGGAAAGAATTAGGACTAACCCACAATGTGAATGTCACTTCAACTTTATTGAGAATCCACAACCAACCTACAACCCTGAAGGAATTAGGATTAAGAAAAAAACCAAGATATTTGAAGTCTAGATTTATATTTTTCAACATGAAAAGAAAAATAGATATCTAAAAAAATCTTTAATATTTGAATATATGATATGAAATTTATAACGTGATTTAAATATATGATGTAATTTGAATAATTTAAATAAAATAAAGTCTAGTTTTTAGAAAGAATAATTGTTATTTTCCTTCGGTAAGTTTAATTTCAACCAATTAAAAATAATAATTATCTATATTTTTTTATATATTTTTTTATCACTTATAGTGATCAAATACATTTACAATTTAAATGTATTTACAATATAATAATTTAAATTGAAAATAAAAAATAAGTTAATTATCATAACAATAAATTCGTAATATTAAATGTGGATACACACTATCGAAAATAAGCTAGATCTTTTCCCAAGAAAGGAAGACGTGATGCTAGATGAAACAAACACCCTACCCATATATTATATATAAATGAAAAGGCTAAAGTGAAACAAAAGCTATCAATTTTGATACTAGTAGAAACGTTATAATTTATTGAGTTGTATTTTTTCTATTTCCAACAACCTAATTCTCAATTTTAAATCATTTTTCACATAAACGTTTTTTTGAATAAATTATGTGACTATCTACAGA
Organism: Pinus taeda; assembly: GCA_000404065.3. Classification (NCBI taxonomy): domain Eukaryota; kingdom Viridiplantae; phylum Streptophyta; class Pinopsida; order Pinales; family Pinaceae; genus Pinus; species Pinus taeda. The sequence continues at coordinate 61,520 of APFE031536227.1, read as the reverse complement.
GTAATGGAACATAAGAATTTGCATCTAATACAAGTCATGGTTAAAAAAGGTAGATAGTCCCAAAATACTTATTTATCATTTGCAAATCTAAAAATGTATAACTTGAAGAATGAAAATAGGAAACAATTAGATTTAGAAATCCTTGATTTATATACATAATTAAAAATACTCTTAGATAAATCTAAATTATCCATATTTTTCTTATTTAAAAAAAATTTAAATTCCCAAAAAGGAATAGACTATCTAATGAAATTGTATCACTTATAATAATGTCAAGCTAGATATTCCATGCTCTCTACAAACATGTTTGTTAAAAACAATAATGTAATGATAAAAATATAGTATTTTACATTATTTACATTATATGATCAATGTTTAAGATAAATAGAACTTGAAGAACTCCTCTCGACACATATCCAAAATTGGGGTTACAATGTTGCTCAAGCTATAGTGTTTTAAGATAACAATTATTGTAAGACGATTATAAGAAAGAATGTTGTAGGAATAATTCTAACTAAAATGGTGGCAAGAACTACTCTAGTGTGGGGCAAGAAAGGATCCCAATGAACTCGTTAGCTTTCTGCTTCATCCTTGGTTAACACTCCATCCACAACAGAAAAATAAGTCTCTCAATGGTGCCAATCTTCAAAACTTTTCTTAGCAGTTCTTCACCTTCAGAATTGAAGCAGATTCCCAATATAATTGATCCAGATTTAAATAGGAACACAACAAATTATAGAGATAACCATAAACACAAAGATGCAATATAAATAATACTTCATTTCATTAATGTAAAATACTGAGATATGCTTACAAACAGAAAATGGAAATAAACAGCTAGGGCGATGATAGCTTATCTCTGAGAAGAGATGTGGTGGCTACATGCCTTTGAACTGTGTTACAATGAGGCTCGAAGACCTGTTTATTGTTGAGAAACAATGGAAAACCCTTAACATTCCAAAACCTAAACCTAAAAGATGAAACACCAAACTATGGGCCCTATTTGGGTAAATTGGCACATCAACTTCCCAGGGTCGTAACTTTGGCATACGATCTCCATTTGACGCGCATGATATCTCATTAGAAAGGTCTATCCGAGAAATACAACTTCAGGAAGATCAACATCGGTCCACGGACCGATGTTGCTCCAAATTTTCCTAAAAAATGTTGTTTAGGGCCTCAAAACGGCTCCAGAAGTTTAGGACCCGTAAAACTGCTAAAAATAGTAAATTGGGCTACAATTAAGGAAACTAAAAAACTGAAAGAGATAGTTGTGGGGGTCCAAATGGGATAGGTGGGTGGCCACCAACATCCACCTGGATCATTCTTCCCCACTTAAGAAGCAATGGTCCCCATTGCGTTGAGTTCCTCCCTAAGATGAGGAAGCTTCTATTGAGCTGGGTCTCTGGTGAGCTGTTATGCAATCTCTGATGTGTCCAGAAATGGTGGGAAGCATGGTCGATGATGGTCCACATTGAACACTGGGTGCAAGTGAAGGAATGGAGGAATGATGTGCTTCAAAGCATTGTGGCCCGTAGCCTTGGTACTGGTGTAAGGACCATGCTGGAGTGGTCTAAGTTTCTGATGGGTTCTGGTAAGGCGTTCTCTCTATAGATGTAACCAAACTTTGTCAGCCACCTGAAACTTGTGTGGTACCCCTGTGGGTGAGGAGAAGTTGTTCATGTGTTTTGTCATGACCGTATCCCTTTGTTGCTGCTGTTGTGTGGAGGAACCCTTTGCGGGGTTCATGGATGTAGCAACGATATTCCCCTTACTTTGGGAGTGAACCAGATAGAAAATAAATTTCCTAGTCTGTGAGATGAGCTTGTTGCCTTTCTTAGCATTGATCAAAGAGGTGGTGGTAGGTGGGGCTACCTCTGGTATCCCGTATATTGAATTATCCAAAAAAGTAATGACAGTGCGAGGCCTTGAATCATACACATCATGTCACCTCCATAATTATGGTTGGCCTAATAATACATCACAAACATCCAGAGGTGTAACATCACACAATACCTCATCTGTGAAGGGCTTCTTGTTGTAGGGAAGGTGGCATTGCTGGCAAACTTTGAGATCTTGTCCTTCATGAAGCCACCTGATACTATACAGCTGCAGGTGTGGTGTAGTCGGTAGGCCCAACCGCTTCATGACCTTTGCTGAAATGAGGTTCTTTTGGTTGCCACTGTTGATAATGAATTGTAGCAGCAAACCCTTCACCCACATCTGTGAGTAGAAAAGGCACTCCCCCTCCTCTGGATCTTCGGGCTCATTTTTTTGGATCTTGGTGGTGGCAACAATGGCATTGGGATCCACATCAATTATTTTCTTCCCTTTGCCATTCCCCTTGTCGGGTTCTCGCTTAGGGTCGGTTCATGCATCTGATTCGGAAGCCTTCAAATCGGCCACCAACGACTGCTTGGCCCGACATTCACTTGTGTTATGAGTGGGACTCTTGTGGAACTCACACCACTTTCTTGTGTCCTTCTTCGGCTTCGTGGTGTTGTTCTTTTCTTGTGGCTTCGACGGGTTGTCTTGGGTTATCCCACCTTGGCTTTGTCCTTCGGTCTTTGGATTCGTAGATCCAAAGTCTTACTTCTTCTATTTGAACTTTTGCTCGATTTTGACAGTGTATCAATACGTTGTGTCGAGCAAGGAGATGTTCAAGTATTCCATCTCTTCCTGGATGTATCTGTGTAGGCAGTTGTGGTATTCGAGTACAAGATGCAGCTCAGAATCTTTGATACCTAACTATGTGCGAAGGGTAAGAAAAATGTTTGTGAACTCTGGCACATCTTGGTCCCTTCCTTGCCATAGTGTGGTCCATTTGATGTATTTGTCCTCATAGCTTTTGACAAGGTAAAACTGTTCCTTGACGGCATCACGAAATGAATCCCAAGTGGGTGCGGCTGAAAATAGTTAGCCTGTGCTTTCATCCTTCTGCTCGCAGTAGGTTTCCCACCAGTCCTTAACATTGGGGGATGCATTAAGAAGAGAAAAAAGAATATTTTCTAGACTAGAAAAATCATGAACAGAAAAATAACCTTCTAGAAGATTTAACCATTTATTGACAACATTTGCCTATATCTGACCCTCGAATATGTGGATTTCAAAATTAACTTGTACCTTAAATAGTGTTGCATTTCCAGAGTAGTTGTGGGAAGCCGATGCATCGCCCCTGGATTGCCGCTGAAGGATCTGAGAAAAGTTGTCCATCATCACGTTCCATTGTCGCTCGAGGGCCTCTTCGAGCAAGATCTTGATAGGATCTCCTACCCCCTCATCTTTCTTTTCATCTGCCATGGGAGGCTATCAGGATTTGTGAGGCTGGTCTTACAAAGGTTCGACCAATTCAAGCCCTAACTCCTTATATCCCAACCTCGTTGGGGACATGCAAAGAAAAATAGAGAAAAAGCAGACTGCTCTGATACGACTGATCCAAATTTAAATAGGAACACAACAAATTACAAAGATAACCATAAACACAAAGATGCAATGGAAATAATACTTCATTTCATTAATGTCAAATACTTAGATATGCTTACAAACAAAAAATGGAAATAAACAGCTAGGGCGATGATAGCTTATCTCTGAGAAGAGATGTGGTGGCTACATGCCTTTGAAATGTGTTACAATGAGGCTCGAAGGCCTATTTATTGTTGAGAAACAATGGAAAACCCTTAACATTCCAAAACGTAACCCTAGAAGATGAAACGCCAAACTGTGGGTCCCATTTGGCTAAATTGGTACATCAACTTCCCGAGGTTGCAACTTTGGCATATGATCTTCGTTTGACATGCACAATATCTTGTTAGAAAGATCTATCCGAGAACTACAAATTTGGGAAGAGAAACATAGCTCCAAGGATGCATGTTGCTCCCAATTTTCCCAAAAAACGTCATTTGGGACCTCAAAATAGCTCTGGAAGTTCAGGACCCAAAAAAATGTTAAAAATAGTAAATTGGGCTACAATTAATGAAACTGAAAAACTAAAAGAGATAGTTGTGGGGGTCGAAATGGGATAGGTGGGTGGCCACCAACATCCACCTGGATCAATAATCCCAACTGCATAATCCATTGCAATATTAGACACAACTGACAAACCTCTAGCAACAATGTCTATGGTTAGGGCATGGCCAAATATGGAAGACTAGCCTTCTCAAATGATGGATAGTTCCTCAAAAATCACCAAAGATTGCTCTACCATGTTTGTGTCCACACTTGGAAGAATCTCAATCAAATGAGGGACAACATCTTATTTGACCATCTTGGCTCTATTTTTATGCACGGTACACAAAGGAAATAACTCCTTCCTCTTGAAATAAATTTAATAATATGTTTGTGATTCCTTCTCTTGATCTAATTACTCTAACATAATTTCTATCATTTTTAGAGTGACAAGCACACAAGGTCTAAGGAAATCTGTTTCACTAGATATATCATCCATATAAAAGTTACCATATGTTACAAACTATAAACAATAAATGTTTTGCATAGAAACACTTTAACAATGAGAAAAAAATTCAAATCTAGAGAAAATTAAAAATGACTTCCAAATTAAATTAAATTAAGTAGTCCATACATGAAAATAGAACAAAAAAAATGCTCAAAGAGAAGGAAAATATATAGAAAATTTGCATGCAAATCAAGAAAGTTCATAAATTCTAGAAAATACTAATAAAAACAAAATCTCCATTCAAATAATGAACCTACTTAAAAGCTGCTAACAAATTTCAAAATATATAAAAATCATGTTCATGTTATCAAAAAAAAATTTGTAACAATAAAAAAAATCTATAAAGAAATAAAATAAAATAAATAAACTGAAAATTAGATAAAGAGGTTCCATTATTAATTAAAAAATGAGTTAAATAACTGAAAACTAAATGAAGAATTTCAAGGATTAAAATTATTTATTAAATAAAACATGGCAAGAATATTATTTTGTTAAGAAAAGTTTTTCAAAACAATAATATAAATTCAAATGTAGGAATATTAGAAAAGAATGTTTGCAGATAAAGATATATGGGGCTAACCACCTACCTTGGTTGGGGGTTATGCCAACGGGTGCACATTGTTAACCCCAACCCCCGGGCATATGGCCCATGGGGCCCAAATTTTCGGCCATAGGGGTCATTGGGATTTTAAAGCGTTCAACAATTTTCACAAGAAACAATGCGAATCTCACTAGTGCGGGGTGAAAATGTCGTTTCGTGGTTCCTGGAAAGGCGGAATTCATAGAACAATTAGCAGAATATTCCAGTTTATGGGGCAGTCAGTAACAAAACTTCTCTAGAGCATAACCTTCTCTTTTTATTGCCAAATTGAACCACAAAAGAGCCCAACTTTGGGTCTTTTACTCTTCTGGAACCATCAGAGACATTATTTTTACATTCTGATCATTGTAAATCATGGAATCACATATTTTAGCACTTAATGAAAGAGGCCCAACATTGGAAGCTAGACCAGGAGATCTAGCTCATGAGGAATGAGCTCCTTTATCATTTTTTTGTCTTGTGCTATTGTGTATGGTATATTTCTCTAGTTTTTATGCTAAAAACTAAGTTTAAAAACCATTAATTTATGTACTTTGGCAAATTGATCCATTGCCTAAAAGACATAAAATTTACTTGCAAATTTTCAATAAACCTTCAAGTTTGTAATACAAATCAGTTTGGTATCAGAGCTTAAGGTTATTTTGAAGGTTTTATTTTGTTTGCAAGTGTTTTCTGATGCTTACAAGGTTGAAGCTAAAAAGAAGAGGAGTGCTTGTAGAGCCAAATCCTCAAGTGGGTTCAAGGAAGCCACACATATCTTAAGCTTCACCAATCATGGCACATGAAGAAGGTCATGAAGGGATGTCTGAGGATGAGAGAACTTTCAGAAAATATTTGTTTGAAATTTCTAAAATGGTGAAAGTTCTATATGAAGAGTGGAATACAAGGTTGTAAGGAGAGAGCTCAAACCCTCCAAAAGGTAATGGAGGAAATGGTGAAAAACCTTCAGCTCCACCTTTTTTTGCACCACCAACTTCACCCTCATCTTCTACTACTTCAGCCCTTTTGCATAGTCCTCCAAGAACTCCAAAGGGGCATGGTAAAACTCCTTTGTTAAAGCTTGACTTAAAATTTGCATTTCCTATGTACAATGGGGAAGTAGATGTTGAGAAATTGGATAATTGGGTTCACTAGCTTGAAGTCTATTGTGGGATTAAACTAATTGATGATGATTCCACTAAAATTCAACCTGCTTCTCTAAGGTTGGAAAGTCCAGCACTCATTTGGTGGGATGCCAAAACTCAAGGGGATCCCAAGAAAAGTGGTAATATTATTTCCTCTTGGAATGATTTTTTTGCAGCATTAAGAAGACAATTTTATCCATTAGCATACATTCAGAAAGAAATCATGGACTGGCAAAATTTTAGACAAGAAAAAGGTATGAGTTTTCAAAGTTATACCCAAGAGTTTAATACAAGAGCTCTCATTTTAGGTGTACATTTATCCTCTCAAGACACTCTCCTTAAATACATAGGTGGTTTACATAGTTAATTGAGGCATACGATTCTTATGTTTAACCCTACAAAGATAGATGAAGTTTCTCATTTAGAAGCAAGAAGGAAAAATGTTCCTCAAGAGACTAGTGAGAAGCCATTTAAGTCTGGAGACAAAGGATAGAGGAAGTTCAAATGCAAGGATAAAAAGAATGCTTCAATCAAGAAAGAAGGAGAGAAACCCACATGTAAACATTGTTTAAAAGAAGGCCATGATGAAGACCATTGTTGGAAACTTCATCCCAAGTTGAGACCCAAAAATTTTAACAACAAGGAGAAAGAAAATATTGTTGCAATAACTCAGCAAGATCTAGGATTTGATTCCAGAGATGAGACAAAAATCAAAACCATGGGATTGAAAGGTAAGGATTCTATTGCAAGTACTAGTTCTTCTAGAAAGCCCATTGAAACTCAAAATGAAAAAGAAATAATTGATCTTTTTTCATATTAGGGTCATAAAAAAACATAACAAAGTAGATAATTTGTTTGATAGTGGATTTGAAACCAATCTTATTTCAGAGGCTATTGCCAAGAAACTAAATTTGGGAACCATTCCTCATCCTAAACCTTATCCTTTGGGTTGGGTATGTGACAATTGCAAATTTCAAGTGATAAGAAAATGCATACTTAACTTCACTATAACTGTAAATTTTATTGAAGAGGTATAACTGTAGAAATTTTGAATAATATGACGCTTATTCACAGAGATTATCTTGATTATACACTATTTGCGGAATCATGCATAATACATAAGCTCCTCTACGTTGATCATCAATTTTGCGGAATTAAGAAACAATCGCATGCGCACATTGAAACATCAATCACACATATCAACACAGTATGTACCTGGGGAAAGCATACGGCTGAAAACCCCCAACTATATGTATATTATATTCATTGAGAACATGTAACAATACATAGTACAATACTCCTCGCAAGTACTCAATACTATCTCCACCTGTTACACACAAACTAGCTTAGATCTGAATCAATCACAGGTTCAAATCTCCTCCGCTTCTTGCCTGCCTCCACTGCGCAATCCTATATGAGCATAGATGAGAATGGCCGAACCAAACTCGTATTCCCCTTGTGTAACACTACGCAATCCTCATTGGCAATCTCAATCCACTGATTGTGCAAATCACATGCACAACTATAGTCACAACTGATAGCTATCTTGCCCTTTCACTCATCTCTAACACTTGTCTCCACTGAACTGTCCATGCGCTGAGTTAACTGATGTATTCCTCAGTTGATTCATGAATTAATAATTAGGGAATTAATTAATAACTAATTCACATCACTCATCACTAGTGTATTTTTTAGTTAGACTAAATACAGCTAGTTCAACTAAGTCAAACTAAACACAACTCCATCAACTCCACAAAACTCAATCACTGAAGTTCTAACTGAAGTCCTTCATGCAATAGCTCAACTAACCCATTAGAAAAACATATTTCCTTCTGGTAGTTGCATGTGCCACATCTGTAGCTCGAACTGAAGTGCTCCAAGAGAATAAGATAATGTTTATAGTCCAAATATTATTAAGAGCTAATAATATTCAACTGTTCTATTTTTAGCATGGCAGTCTAAAAATAGTCTCCGCCCATATGTCTAAAAATAGAAGTCGATCTATTTTTACCAACATGACCAATCATCCACAAATATCATCCTGCAACTCATAGACCATGATCCATATGTCTAAAAATAGACATAGTCTAAAAATAGACTTTGCGCCAAAAATAGCCTGCGGGCCCACTTAGTGAAGGCGACTTCTTTTCACTAAGCTCCATCATCTTGTTGCATTTTAAACACTCCCTCTCAACAAGATATGGATTATCTGCAACCCCTATCCTATCTTTGTGGTATTCGAATTTTCTCTTGGTGAGCGCCTTCGTCAAGATATCAACATCCTGATCCTCTGTGGGAATATATGAAAGTAACATGATTCTCCGCTGCACACAATCTCTGATATGATGGTACCTGATGTCGATGTGCTTGGATCTATCTTTAAATACTGGATTAGATAAGAGTTTAATGCAACTCTGGTTATCACAGTAAATCACTGTAGGATCTAAGTGTGACCCGAACAACCCGACCAGGATCTTCCTCATCCATATAGCCTCGCATGTAGCCAAACTTGCTGCCATATACTTAGCCTCCGCAGAACTGAGTGCCACGGATCTCTGCTTCCTGTTGTACCAAGAAATTGTTGTCGATCCGATACTGAAGATCCCTCCAGATGTTCTCTTTCTGTCTGTTGGGCTCCCTGTCCAATCTGCATTCCTGAAGCCACATAGCTTCACCTCATCCACCTGTTTGTACCACAATCCATATCCTTATGTGCCTCTGAGATAACGCAATACATGCTTGCCTGCCTTCAAAAAGAGCTTGGTTGGCTTAACCATAGCTTGTGAAAGCTGGTTAACAGCATAGCATATATCGGGTTGTGTATTGACCAGATACATAAGCGACCCCGCCAACTGTCGATAAACAGTGGCATCCACTACCTCTGCTGAAGTAGCATCCTCCTTCCTCCAAGCTCCAGGAAGAGGAGTTTCAACAGGCTTGCAGCCATGCATGTTGAGCTTCTCCAGTATCTCGTGGGCATACTTACCCTGAGAAACAAACAATCCATCACTACGCTGCCAAATTTCCAATCCCAAGAAATAATGAAGGAGGCCCAAGTCCTTCATCTCAAACTCTCGATCAAGATCCTCCTTGCATGAAAGTATCAACAGCTCATCTCCCGTTAGAATCAAATCATCTACATAAAGTACAATGATAAGCAACTTACCCTCCACCACAATCTGGTATAGGTTAGGATCCGGCTCACTCTTGGAGAATCCAAGTCCAGTGAAATAATTGTCTATCCATGTGTACCAAGCACGAGGTGCTTGTTTCAACCCATACAGTGCTCTCTTGAGTCTGCACATATGTGACTCATTGCTGAGGATCTCGAAACCTTCGGGCTGCTCTATGTACACCTCCTCCTCAATGACTCCATTGAGGAACACAATCTTCACATCCATCTAATGAATGTGCCACCCCATCTGCACTGAGAGAGAAAGAATCATCCGTATGGAAGAATACCTTGCAACAGGTGCAAAGGTCTCCTCATAATTGATCCCCTCTATCTGCGAGAAGCCTCGGGAAACAAATATTTCCTTGTACTTCTCCACACTCCCGTCAACAACCTGCTTCACTTTGTAGATCCATCTCAAACCCACCACTGATTTTCCCTCCGGTCTTGGGACAATCTCCCATGCATTGTTTCTGACAATCGAATCATACTCTTCTACCATGGCATTTATCCATGCGGGATCCTCCACAGCTTCCTCAAAAGAGGATGGCTCAGTCATGACACATTTGCTCACAAGAGCCATGTATCCAGTGTACCAATCAAGTGACTGTCTCTATCTGCGCTGTGCTGTAGGTGGTCCTACAACCTTCTCTGCATCTTGAGCCAGTCGCTCAGCTTCTGTAGTGCGCTTTTGCCCTCTAATGGTTGGCGCTACATGAGTGGTCTCTTCCACTCCATGAACTTCATCTTGTGGCTGATCCACGTCATGAAGCTCATCCTTAGGAACTAATAGCTCCTCATCTGCATGCAAGTGTGGCTCCCTCTCAAGCGAACACTTGTCTCCTCCTGAAATTTTATATCCTGTCACACAACAGTCTTGTGACTGTTTGGCAAATACACACAATAGTTGTGGCGTGTATCAGTGTACCCCACAAATATCCCAACCTCTATGTTTAGCTCCAACTTCTTATTGGAATCCTTCGTCACATGCATGTAAACAGGAGAACCAAAAATCCCGAAATGGGAAATATTAGGCCTCTTAACAGAATAAGCCTCCTCGAGTGTACTCATACCAAGTATCCTGTGAGGACAATGGTTTTGCACATATACTGTAGTATTACATGCCTCCACCCACAAGCGAAGGGGTAGGCTCTGATCATGCAACATCGCTCGTGGAGCACCCACGATCGTTCTGTTCTTCCGCTCAGCAACCCTGTTCTGGTGTGGGTTATGGGGAGTTATGAGCTCTCTTTGAATCCATTCTACGCTGCAGAAGTCCTTGAACTTGCCAGAGAATTCACCACCATTGTCGCTCCTAAGAGCCTTCACCTTCTTCCCCGATTCCTTCTCAACCAGTGCTTTGAACTCACAGAACTTTGAGTATATCTCGCTCTTCTTCTGCATGAAGAAGATCCAACACTTTCGGGAGAAGTCATCAACAAAGATCACATAGTACCTGTACTTTGCTGTCAAAGCTACTAAGAAAGGTCCACACACGTCTGTGTGAATTCTCTCAAGGATCGTCGTGGCGTGATTATCCTTCTCGTGAAAGGTGGCTTTCACAAATTTTCCCAATGTAGACCCTTTGCACTGATCTGACTGCACAAGAGTGCCTTTAGGAAGCCCAGTAGAAATTTGCTACAGTATCTTTAAGGCTCCATGGTGAAGGTGGCCCAATCTTTGGTGCCACAACTTGCCATCATCCCAGCTCACCAATCCTTCTGCCTTGCATGCCATTGTTGCACAACCATCTACATGCAATTGATAAAGGTTCTTGACTCAAACCCCTATCTTCCAGGTTTCTCCAGTTGTCTTACTGCGTAGGAAAGCCTTTCCCTCGCTGAAAACAACATCATAGCCCTTGTCTTCTAACATCGCCACAGAGATAAGTTTCTTCTTCAATCCTGGATCATGCATCACTTCCTTCAATATGAAGGGTTTACCAGAATCCCTCTTAAAGGAAATGGTACCGATATCGGTCGCATTGTATCTACCATCATTGCCCATCTTGATGTGCACTCCAAGATCTTTCTCATCCAGATCAGAAAACAAATCTCGATCTCCTGCCATGTGAAAAGACGCACCACTGTCCAAGAACCATACTGATCCCATCACACTTGATACCAAGCATGTGATTAACGGAAAATCTAGCTCAAACTGCGATGCTAAGGCCTCTCCTACTGCAGATCCAGCAGCTTGCTTATTTTTCTTCTTCTGTGGACAATTTGTGGCATAGTGTTTGTGCTGGTGACAGTGAAAGCACTTCACCTCGGACATGTCCTGCTTCTTGCCTTTCGCACTGGAATGAGAAGCTTTCTTGTTCTTCCCCTTATTTGCTTTGACAGCCAAAGCGCAATTTTATTCATCAGATGCCTTTGATGAAGATCCGTCCCTGGTATTCCATCCTGATCTCCTCTTGCACAAGATCTGACAAAAGTCTCTCCCATCCTAGCAATTTCTCCCGACCATTTACAAAGTCCTAATAGGAATGCCAACTCTTCGGAAGACCAAGGAGAGCCAAGCTCACCAAGTCCTCATCATCGTCAGTCACCCCCACACTTCCCAACTCATCCCGACATTGGGTGAACTTCGTGAGATACTTGGGCATACTGTCGCCTTTCTCACACTTTATGTTTCTGAGTTTATCCTTGAGCACCAACTTCCTCTGGTTGCTCTTGCTTTGGAATAGATCTGTCAATGCTTTCCACATCAAGTATGGAGAAGCCTTTCCATGGAGGCTGGACATAATGTGATCCCTCATGCCCTCCAACAGAATCATCTTGTTGCATTTTCAATAATAACTTAATGTAGTACCACTTGACATATGCAAGATTGATTTGGGAAGCCCATATCTATATGACAAGAAAGCCATCTTTCATCACCATGAGAACAAGTATCATTTTTTTAAAAATGGGATTAAGTATATTGTTAGAGCACATTGCAAGAGGTTGAATTTGTCTCTTGTGAATGCTGGACAAATGAAGAAGCTTGTAAAAGATAGTCAAAATTTTGCATTATTAATGATCAAACACAAAGATATTGAGGAATATGAAGCTTTCCAAGTATGTGATTTAAAACTCAAACATGATTTAGTTGAGGTTGTTAACACGTGTGATAATGTGTTTCAAGAGCCTAATGTGTTTCCTCATAAAAGAGGACAACAACATGAAGTTGAATTGTTGTAGGATGCATCACTTTTGGACATTGGTATGAACAAAATGCCATTGTTAGAGAATGCAGAGATCAAGAAGCAGATGTAAGGGCTACTTGAAAAATGAGACATTAGGTCTAGTGCATCTCCTTGTGGGTCTCCTAATGTGTTGGATCTGAAGAAGGATGGTACATGGCGATGGCGATAACGGTGTGTGGATTTTGGAGCGTTGAATAAAAGCAAGGTGAATAATTGTTATCCTCTTCCTCGCATTGATGTTTTGTTTAATCAATTGAACAATGTTTTTATTTCACTAAGTTGAACTTGCGAAGTGGTTGCCATCAAATAGGAGTTGTTGAAGGTGATACATGGAAAACCACTTTCAAGACAAAGCTAACTTCATTGCATGCTTTGACAAGGGTGAAACATGTCTCTCAATGGGGAGGCAAGCAACAGAAAGCCTTCAATGCAGTGAATAGTAAAATTAGTACAACATCACTTTTTGCATCAGATCTTAATCAACCACTATAGATTAAGTTGGTGAATCGGATGGTACAAGAACATTTGCTGAAGATTCAAGCCAGGTACAAGGCTAGACATGATAAGCATCATGCTAACCAAAGTTTTCACATTGGATATGAAGTAAGCCTTTGCATCAGCAAAGAAGAGTTTCAAAGTGAAGAGAACTTGAAATTGAATGAGCCTCCTTTGATTCAAGGTCAAGGAGAGAATTTCTAGATTCCTACAATAGAAGATTTATCTCCTAAATATCTTGAATAGTTGCAGCAAAATACTATCCTTGACAGGAAAAAAAGAGCTTCAAGAAGAGGGAACGCGGAGTACCTTCGTGTGGAGATCAAAGGTACAAATTCAAGCAAAGCCAAATGGATTTAGATTAGAAGGGTGAGGGAACTACATCCTCATCTTTTTGTTGACTAAAAAATTTCTTTTGGACATCCAAAAGCTTCTAGTGGGGAGGAGTGATCCAAGGGGTCAGTGAAGTGCTAAAAAATGAAAGTGCTCAAAAACGGTGCCACAACATAGATCTTGCCGACTTGAATCCAACACAACTTCAATTACTCAAAATCGATATCATATGCTCCAGATATCGTGTTTTGATTGTTTTTCCAAACAAGTAAAATTTTTGCAGGTTGAAGTGTAGGACTGCTGACTGGGTAGTCCGTAGACTGACTGGGAAAGTTGACTTTATTTTTGGGCCAATGGCAGGCTGCCAAGTGGCCTCATCGGATTGGTTCGAATTGTCATTTTTATGATTGGTTGAAGATTCATTGTGTTTGACAAATTATAGGGTGCCATGTGGTCCAATCACGAGCTGCCACGTGGCACCCTGAGGTCGACTAAAATTTTTTTATGGCCCAAACTGGCCTTCGTGGGGATCAAACGCAAGATTTATTACTAGATAGAGCAGTGCCTTACCAACATGTTGCTCGAGACAATGCCCAAGTCCAGGTCATATGTGGTCAACGAAACCGTGGCTGCGGAAGAGATAAGGTGAAAAGCGACGTGGCGCGGAATTTGAGGGCTAGCGCCAGGTTTTAGGGCATAAATGAAACCTTGGCCCGATATTCAGGGGTTATGCTGACAGGGGCAGGCGATTAGCCCCACCCCCCGGGCATATGGCTTATGTGGCCCAAATTTTCTGCCATAGGGGTCATTGGGCTTTTAAAGTGTTTGACAATTTTCACCTGAAACAATGTGAATCTCGTTGGTGCCGGGTGAAAATGTCACTTGGCAGTTTCTAGAAAGGCGAAATTCATAGAACAATTTGCAGGAAAGTCTAGTTTGTAGGGCAGTTAGCAACAAAACTTCTCTAGAGCATAACTTCTGCCAAATTGACCCTAACAAGTCCCAGCTTGGGGTTTTTGATTGTTCTAGAGCCATTGGAGACATTATTTTTACATTCTTAGCATTGAATATCTATGAAATCACAATTTTGAGTACTTAATTTGAGAGGAACAACATTGAAAGTTGCGCCAAGAGATGTAGCCCAAAAGGGGTGAATTCCTTTATCATTTTGTTGTCTTGCGTTGTTGTGTATGGTATATTTTTCTTTGCTTTTATGCTGCAAACTGAGTTTAAAAGCCATTGATTTATATACTTTTGCAAATTGATACATTTCCTAAAAAACATAAAATTGACTTGCAAATTTTCAATAAATTTTCAAATTTATAACACAGACAGGCAAGCACCCTCCTAAGACCTCCCTGCCATCATTCATCCACCCTAATCGAGAATCACTTGTTTTCATTTATTTGAAAAAAAAAATAGTCCATGACAAAAATTCTCCAACTATTAATAATAAATAGAAAGAAATAGTTGTGTGAAGCCCTAGAAAATACAATAACTAAAAATAAAATGCCAAAACAAAAACCAAAAAAATAAAAGAAGATAACCCAAAACAATGTTATCCCTACTTATAAACTACGTGAAAAGATAGTTACTCCGAAAAAGTTTTTTATTACGAGGTAACAGTGTAGTTCCTCGTGACATAAAACGATACACGGAAAGTGCACTATAAAATGACAAGCGCAAATCATTGGTCTCCATGATGAAGCAACTCAATAAATTATGACATTTGCACTCGTGTGAATTTATACACACGACAACGATGAAAATGCACTTATTGTTGACTATTGTAAATTTATAAATATAAAAATGAAGAAAATGTACAATCTTTAAATGTGTTTTTATAATTAAGAATTAATTGTGTTTTCAATTGATCAGGATATTAATTATGATGAGAATATTAGAGCATAGATACTTTATACTGTTTATTT
>APFE031536227.1:0-45345 GCA_000404065.3 Pinus taeda | reverse complement strand
ATCGATTATTTTATAAATTATTTCTTCCATGGAAGAAATTATTATATTTAAAATATGAATATGCATGTTATATAAAAGATGAATATGCATGTTATAGTCTAAAAAGAAGCCGTTGAGACTTATAATTTTCAAATAATGTCATATTGATTACTCCTAGTAAAAAAAATAGCCCATAATTCTTTAGAAAAAACTACAAGCTGACCATACAAGAAAACATAGCCACTTATAATATCACCCCCTTAATTATGGTGGGAAAATATTATCAGTTAGCTTCAAATAAAAATTTGGCTTTACAACCATTATGAAAATTAAAGAAAAAAGCAATGGCTATAACTTGAGGCTCATGAACATGTGGAATTCTCCATCAATTAATTTTCTCGTCCCAAAGGAGCCTAAGGAAGTGAAAAAGTTGTTTTTAGAAAGCTCCTCAACCTTCAGGGTTAATTCCTTGTATATATGCTTGAAAGAAAGGAAATAAAAAAATAAAATGAAAGGTTATGGTATGATTTGCAACAAAGAGACAAGAGGAAAATTTTCCATTGAAATGCTCTTATAATCCCATCAAATAGAAAACTGAAAGCCACCAAGAACTTGAATCTTTCTTCTTCCTTTATCATGAGTAAGCTCAAGCAAAGTCCAAAAGCCCAAAAATTTAACGTTTTTATTAGATCCCTTACCCAAAGCATATATTACATGAAAATAGTGAGAGTGAGTGAGAGAGAGAAATAGGACCACTCTTACCCTGCAAATTGGAGGACGACCCTGGTTCAAACCATAAAAAATTTCCTAGGGGATTTCCTCCATCTAAGTAAATATGACACAGGACCATGGCATCTTACTTTTGGGATCAACCATATGTTCCATGACTAAAATAATAATCAAAACCTGTTGTAACTTCTAGAGGGATTTTAGAACTTACAAAAATGCTAGTGTTCATATCCCATCAAATGAAAAACAGAAAACTACCTAGGAAACCTTCAACTAGAGAAACAACCTCATCTAGAATACATTCCCACATGCACTCACTAAGAATGAAAGAAATTTTGCTTGAACTCCCGCAAATAAAACACCTTAACAGTGTAAGGAAATGAAATAAAGAGTTGAGAGGAGGAATCCTCGTGGAACTTGTACAATGCATAATGAATAGAACCAACCCATCCCCTTTTTAGACCATTGTCCTAGGCTAGAAGATTGTTTTTTAAAGAAATCCATAAACATAAGTTGCATTTCAATGCAACATGCAACTTCCAAAGAGAGCTCCACTACTAGTACACATCAACAAAGAACTATGATTTGAACCAAGCTAGACCCAAGAATAATATCGAACTCATCTTCCATTAAGCTAATAGATTTTGAGTCTAGCATGTCAACATATTGATTCCACTCATTTGCTTCACTTCCCATTAGGCCAAGGATGTCTACCAACTTCCAACCTCCATGACCACTCACATGAGGGGACTAGGCATTAGAATCTTCTAAAAAAGAAATCCCATTTTCATTTAAAAGATATATCAAAGCTCGAAAGAGATTGAGGTTTTCTTTAACTCCTAACATAGGATCTTTTCTAATCTTAACTTTTTAGCCATTACCAATTCTCCAAAACACCTAGTCACCAATATGAGGAAATGATTCAACAAAATCCTCCCACTTGATAGAAACTTTCAAGTATGTCCTAGAACACCTATACCAATATTTAGTTCACCAATCTTGTGAATAGTTGGGTTTTATCACTCTTCTTGAGAGGGCTTCATTATGTGTGAGCCTCTAGAGACTTCTAGCTACCAACACCTTCACAAAAAGAAAGATATTTTTTTGCGCCAACCTCGCTACAATTTTGGAGTAGGAACCTGGCTCCAATTAACTAAATTAATTCATATATTGTGTGAAACTGGTCTTAGAAACTAGAGATTTACCTTCTTAATTTTGGACAAAATACTTATTGGAATTGATACAATGGAGGTCCAAAAGACTAAAATTCTCTTGAGGTATAATTTATGTTAAACAACCCTCTCATCAATGGAAATGAGTATATCAAACTATAACATGATTATCACCTCAACCTTATTGATAAACCACAACCAACCTACAACCTTGAACTTATTAGAATTAAGAAAAAACAAAGATATTAGAGGCCGAGATCTAGATCTTTAAAAAAAAAAAGAAAAATAAACATGTAAAAGCCTTAAATATATCATGTGAGTTGACTTATTTAAATAAAAAAAGTCCAATTATAACTATGCTCATTGAGAGGAATGATTGTTATCCTCCCTATACAAGTTTATCTTTGACAAATGAAAATTATAATTAACTATATTTACGTATGCATCTTTTATCACACCTATAGTAACCAAATGCATTTACAACATAATAGAAATATAAAAGAAACTTAATTGAACGAATTGAGATTTATGAAAATGAAAAATAAAGTTAGCCATCATAACTTATTTTTTTTAACATTAAGTCTTTGATTTTACACTATTAAAAAATTTCCTAAATTTATATTTATATTTATATATATAAATATATAATATTAATATATATATATATATAATATTTATATATAAGAAAGGAATAATAGACATGTAGAGTGCTCTATATATAACATGTGATATGAATGATTAAAATAAAATAAAATCTAATTTATATACTATGTTTATTGCGAGTAATGGATTTTACCTCCCTACCTAAGTTCATTTTGAAAAATTAAAATAATAACTATTTCATATTTATTATTATTTTTTTTTATGGCGACACCTATATTCCACGAATAAATTTACAACATAATAGAAAATACAATAAACTAAATTGATTTTTTTTTTTTAAATGAGAAAAAATTAATAATAATAACAATTTTTTTTTAACTTTAAATGTGAATGCACATTATTGAAAATACCTGATAACCTCTTTATATACTCCTCCAGTCAAAATGAGATTATAAGCTTACCTATAAATCACTTCTCAACATAGAACGCCACCCTCACACTTATCTAGACTCACTCACATAATGTGGGTCATCAAACATAACAAAATAATTGAATTGTATGTTATCCATGGTAGGTCAAATTTATATGTAGGTTATATTTTATGGTTTTAATTTGCCTTTTATAATAATAATATATTTTTTTTATCACTACAGACTTAGGAATATGTAACATGTGAAAGCTCAGTAGTGATTGAGGAGGAATATGTGGAATGTGAAAGCTCAATAGTGATTGAGGGAGCTTGTCCAAGGTTCCTCTTTAGGAGTCTCATCCCCTAGCTCATGATTTTTCATTAACCACTCTGAAACCATTTCTCATGCTCCTAGAATTATATCACTACAATTTAGAATATTTCATTCCACCTCCCATGCTCTTTACAATGGAAAAACACTTGCAATCCCATAGTCTTTACAATGGAAAAACAAATGAGTTTTTATTTAGGAGAGTTTACATTGCAAATATGAATTTAACAAAGAAAATGAAAGTATCACAATTATTAAGATTCATTTTAATTATGATTGGATCATTAATATTTTTCAATAATAAGATCATAATATTAGTGAAACTATTTAGATATTTAGTTTTTTTTTTAAATAAAAAAACTTACCATTTTAATTTATAAATTGGGTAAATTTAATAAAGTTAAAAGAAAAATTGTTTTCATTAAAAACAACCTCTATCATACCACAAATAGGTTTATCAATTGCAAATAGTTTTTATATTAAATATGCTTCATTTTGAAAATATTATGATGTTGAAAAAATAGTTCCATTATCAAATTAATATTATGTAATTTGTATAGTATTTCTACATCAAATAAATTGGAGATTTAATAATGCAAACATGGAGAGATTATTTACTTTTTTCTATCTTTTAATAGGTAAGAATAACTTCAATATTTCTAGTCCACTTACTTTTAAATCTATGATGGAACTAATATCCACCTCATCATTGTTGAATTAGCGAAATTTACATTTATAATTTAAATATTATTATAATTTCACATTATGAAAAATATCTACTTTAATTAAGAAATGAGATAAAGAGAATTAAATTTTAATTCAAAATAATATTTTGAAATGTTTTTTCTTAATTGTATTTTTAAATTTCATAAAGATATACAACACCAAAATTAACTATAAAAAAACAAGAATCATAAATAATATATTGAAATAGGTATTTTCATATTTTAAGATGTTGTTCATTTTTATACTTATTTTGGAGAGCATAATTAGCTTTCTAACCCCCTAGAATTGTCTTTGTGACACTATGATTTTAATTTAAATGACATTTGAATCCCAAAACAACATCTTTACAAAGACATTAACATCATAGCTAATAAGAAGATTATTTTTTCATAAATCTAAGTATCCTAATTTGGTTTGGTTAATAATAATGGTAATGAAATATCCAAGTTTCTTATGAAAACTTCAATAATTAGGAATAATAATATTTTACATAAAATATAAATTTAAAATAAAATAAATTAATTCTGCCATATTATTATCAATATATGTTTTTTCTTCTAAACATTAATATGTTTTATTCATACAAATATTAAAAAATACTAAAAAAAATATAAACTTGCTCCTAACACTAATATTACAATTAATATCCATTTCCCATACTCTAATAAATTTCGTTTCAACAATCATTTGCCCTGATGATGGACTCACTAAGCTAGTCCGAAACGTTGGTTTCAAAACTGTTCACAGGTTTTTCCACAAAATTCAAGCAACTTGTATGGACTCCCTCTTTAATACCATTAAGTCCCACCATGGAAGGGACATAATGAACAATGCTCTAAATTTTGAGAAGATGAGAATTTCCAGAGCCAGAATCTTTTTCAATAACTATTAATAAGGCTCTGCAATTTCACGCTATCTCTTCTCAAATACAAATCGCATTGCCCTGATGATGGACTCACTAAGCTATTCTGAAACGTTGGTTTCAAAACTATTCACAGGTTTTTCCACAAAATTAAAAATTCAAGCAACCTGCATGGACTCCCTCTTTAATACCATTAAGTCCCACCATGGAAGGGACATAATGAACAATGCTCTAAATTTTGAGAAGATGAGAATTTCTAGAGCCATAATCGTTTTCAATAACTATTAATAAGGCTCTGCAATTTCATGCGATCTCTTCTCAAATACAAATCTCATTGCCCTGATGATGGACTCACTAAGCTAGTCCGAAACGTTGGTTTCAAAACTGTTCACAGGTTTTTCCACAAAATTAAAAATATAAGCAACCTGTATGGACTCCCTCTTTAATACCATTAAGTCCCACCATGGAAGGGACATAATGAACAATGCTCTAAATTTTGAGAAGATGAGAATTTTCAGAGCCAGAAGTATTTCAAATCTGATATTTCTAAAACAATGTAGGGATGAAAACCTCATTCCAAATTTCGCCATATGTAACCATCCCCTTGAACGAGGTCGGAACATTTCGGTCTTCAATAATCTCAGTAAAACCCTCATCAAACATGAAATCAAATTTACCAGAGTCCAACTAATTAAAACTTCTGAAAAACTTCTAAGCCTGCATCTCAGGCTTGCATCAACTCTATAAGCTGACTACAGAAGAAGACATCAAATATCTTTTTCAATAACTATTAATAAGGCTCTTCAATTTCACGCTATCTCTTATCAAATACAAATCTCATTGCCCTGATGATGGACTCACTAAGCTAGTCTGAAATGTTGGTTTCAAAACTATTCACAGGTTTTTCCACAAAATTAAAAATTTATTAATCCAATTAGATTCGTAATGACTAGTAAGTGATGCAAGTTATTTTTTCTGTAATTGATTGTATAAATTATTAGAAAGTGAAGTACGTTATTCATACGCGTGCAGATGCATGGCAAATCATTGAGAAGTGAGCATGCAAGGCACCTGATTAAGAAGGTGAGTGAATTAACCAGACGAGGGGAAGCCACATGTTGTGGTTGACGTTGCTACAGAAAAATATATATCAATCACCAAATAGTTTCTGGGCAACCTATTTCGCTTTTTCTTACCACTACTTATGCGAGACATATTTGTCTGGACTTGTGAAGCGATTACAGCTTTCGCCCTCTAAAACTATCTTATTAGCAAAATAATACAAAAAATTTCATTGGCAATTTATATTTTTTCAATCAGGCGCCATTAACGACTGAATCAAATAGTTCTAACATCCATGTAATTTCCAGTTTTGTAGACTTCCATTTAAGCCAACTTTCATATAGGAACACAAGGTCTCCTATTTTTTTAACTTCTTTATCTTAATATTTTTGTCATAGCACACTTTTATTTTGTTGTTTCTGTACTTGTTGATGATGGAGAGTTGGCATTTTGTCCTCTTCCAATCTATGTAATTTGTGCAGGTGTTATTTCTCAGCCCTGTCATTGTCCAATTTAAAAACAATTGAAACCTTTGCTGCATTTATCGAGAAATGTAGAGGAATTGTAGCTTCTTGAATGTACACTAACTTAAAGGAACTATTTCCCCCTGATTGTTTAATAGGAAGTTCTATATACCATAATACAACTAGTATTTTATCATCTAACTCATCTCTCCTAACTCCACATATTTTTAAGAGTCTTTTATGCAACTTCTTATTAAAAGACTCAACTACACCATTTTCTTGTTGTCTAACCATGATCAATCATAAATTTCTATAACATCGTTTTGATTGTATAACTTATGAAATGTGTGTCCCAAATGTTAATAAAATTTAACGAGAATGCAAATCTTGTCATAATATTTTGATAAATAAACTTGGTTGTTTCTTATTTAGTACATAACTTGATGGGTAAACTTCTCCCCATTTTGTTAAGTATTTGACTGCATTAATCATGTATTTGGCTCTAGTCTTCTTTGCTATTTGAGAAAATGGCCCAACAAAATTAATAGCCTAGATCTCAAAAGGAAGAGTAGGAGTCATTAGCTATAGTTGCACTTTTTTCTTCCAATTTGGTCGATCATTTCTCTGAAATATGTGGCATTTCTAAACTTATGTTCAACAATATCGAAATAATTTAGGCCACCATATTCTTCTTAGAAGGATTTTTCATTCCATGTTGTTGCTATAAAATTTTCCTCCCATTGGCCCTTTATCAGCTTCTTCAACTATATCTTGCCTTTCATACTCTAACACACACATCATCGAAGTACCTCATCAACTCCCAATTTGTATAACTGTCTGTTAATTAGCGTAAATGGTGTTTCTTTCTTGGATACATTTATTTTAATTTTAATTTTAATTTATTATTTATTTTATTTTTATTTATTATTTATTTATTTATTATTTATTATTTATTATTTATTATTATTTATTTTATTTTATTTATTTATTTTTTTATTTTTTTTTTAGATATTTAGATGTTTTTTTTGTGTGTGAAAAGTGCATGATATCTTTAAATTTTGTGGGGGAAGAATTGACCCTGAATAGATGTGCATCTAGTGGATCATCATTACTATCATACAATTCTTTGGAGTTGAGTTGAGACAAATGGTCTGGCCTGACATGTTTTTTTCCCTAGTCAAACTATTATTTCAAATTCAAATTCATGAGACAATAATAGCCATCTAAAATCCCTCCCATGATGTATAGATTTATTGACAATTTATTCTAGGCCTTGATGATTCATAAGAATGTGAATGAGTTGGTTGAAAATTAATGTCAAAATCGTTGCAAGGAAAATTTCATGCCTAATGCTTCATGCTTCATTTTCAACTAATTCATTTTCGCCCTATTTAGTTTTTGTCTAGCATATGCATTTTGGCGGTTGAATGCATCTATGTCAACTAGTGATAATATTACTTTGAATTCTACATTCAGTGCATCAATGTGCACATGGAAATTTTTTTACCAATCAAGAAATTTTGAGAATTGGAGTCTCTACTAGTTTTCTCCTGAAGATTTCATATGTCCCATTACACTCTTTTCTCCATATATATTGTGCATTTTTTCTTAGATTCTTGTCGATTGGAAAGGTTATATTAGAGTATTGTAAAATGAATTTTCTGTAGTACCTTGTATTCCATATAAATATTTTTATTTGTTTCTGGTTGACAAGGGACTTCAGATCAAGGATCACTCATTAGAGAAATTTTGAGGTAAAAAATGGGCCTCAAAACAAAAATGTACAACAAAAATATTTTTTATAAGAGCCAATAGGATTCAAGATGATGATGCTAGCCATGGGCGATGATTCATCATTTTTGGAGTAAAAAAGTAAAAAGGTTAACAAAAAAAAACTACTTTTTCAACTAATCTCCCTATGGTTTTACTCAAATTTCAAGCGGGAGCACTCGTTGGACGTGCAATTTAATTCCTAATCCAAGTAATGCCCATGCTGCATACTTTAAATGGACCATGCTACACAAAAAATAAGAAATACATGAAAAAATGTGATTGCAATAATGTTTTTCCATGTATTTCTCATTTTCCATATAGCAAGGTTCATCGAAAGTATGAAACATGGGTTATCCTTGGATGGGAAATTAAATTATGAATCCATTGAGTTCTCTTTCTCAAAACGTGAGTAAAACCATAGGAAGATAAGTTGAAAATATGTGTTGAAAAAAGTAGTTTTTTCTTTTGTTCCTCTAAAATTTGAGGATGTAATCTAATCTTATTTTATTATTTCCACTATTATTTTATAATATCCTAGGAGGCCCATTTTATACCTCAAAATTTCTCTAATATTTATTTTTTCCATGTCGACCTCCATTCCTTCTTTACATATGACATGTGCTAGTAGTGTTCCAATAGGTGTAGCGAGCATACATTTTTTGATGTTGAGAGACAAATGAATTTGTCTACACCATTCTTACATTAGTATGAGCCATTTTACATGCTCCTTTAGAAGCGTATAAATATTTCAATCATCAAAGTAAATGGGCATTGTTTTATACATGAATTCCTAGAATGATTTATTTATGTTTTTAGAGAAAATAACTAGAGCATTTTTTAATTAAAAAAAAAAGAATAAATCTATGTGCAAATGAACCAAATTTGAGACAAACGTTTTCTTTTCTTGGTCCTCCTTCATGATTGGTACTTGAATGTAACCCGAGAATCCATTGATAAATGAGTAACATTCATGACCAATAACTTCATTTATGATTTTGTTAGTAAAGGGTGTTGGAAATGGATCATTGACTATTAATTTGTTCAAACCATGAAAATAAATACAAATCATTAGCTTCTTTGGGTCATGGTTTTTTGGTTGCCCAAACATAGGGCTTACCCATTCTATTTTATTTATGGGATAGATGATGCCAACATCTAACATCCCTTCTATATCCTTTTGCACAATGGGTTTGTAATTGTGGGCCAATTTATATCCAATTGTTTCTTTATTGGCTTAGCTCCATGGATGAGATTAATTTTCATCTCTCTCATTTATTTTACAAGTCCTTTTAAATATTTGTAATGCTATGTGAATACATCTTGGTATCCTTTAAGGAGGTCGATGACTTTTTTGGTTTGTTTCTACAACTGGTAGTATCCTTTTTAGGAAATATTTGGTTGATCATCATTATAGATGTTGATTTTTTTGTTTTAGTTTAACATCCATCCATTCAAGGGTTTTTGACTTATCAAGTCTCTCATCTCTAAGATTCACTTCATGATAGGCAGGTGGGAAACCTAGTTTCTCAAGTTTGTTCTCCAGATGATTTCCTTTCGAACAAAATTTCAACCTTACAAATCTAATATTTTCCATGTCTACTTGAGAAGCTTTTATTCCGACAAATGAATAACACAATGCATAATTACATGTTGAATATGATGGGTAATCGACTTTTATTTTTCCTTTATATTTTTTAAATAAGATTTTTATTTTAAATAAACTCTTTAATGTGATTATATGCCTCATGTAATTATTTGTCAATAGGGTTGAACTCAAAATATTTTATAAAATTAATTTTCAATTTGCTCCAGTGGACTGTTTCCCCTTGGTCATCTTTGATTTTGTACCATTTTCTTGGTAGACCGTTGAGAATGTTTGGAAACATATGTGGTCACACTCTCTCATCTCTATAGCCAATTATTTTAAATTGAGCTTGAATAGCTTAATATGGTCTATAATGCCATATCTTAGCTTGGACTATTGAATGTTGGTTGTTGCATAAAGTTTCTTCCCCCAAAATCACTCCAAAAAATATGTCGTAGTAGTTGTTCATGTTTTTAGTTGTGGGGCATGAGTATCTTGCCATCTTGCTTCTTGTTCAATGAAAGTATGGACAAAGATTGGTACCCTTCCCTGCTCCCATATAGACTTGGACGCTTCATCGGCATGAGTTGAAGGAGAGTTTTTCTATTTAAATATGAGAGAAAAACTATAAAAGGATACCCTAGTTTTGCATAAATGGTTGTAAGGAAGGAGTAGGTGGAGCCTTGATTCATGAACAACATGTAATTTTATACAAATTAAGAATATTAAAAGAGCATGAGAAGAAATATGTCACTTGTGAATTTGAGCTAGCAACAATTGTGCATGCACTATAGATGTAGAGGAACTACCCGCTTGGGAGGAGTTTCGTACTGATCTCAGGTCATGGAGGGCTAAGATACTTGTTTGAACAACCCAAGTTAAATGTAAGACAAGACATATGGTTGTCTTTAATTATTAAATTTTGTTTTGAGATCAAGCATATTAAGGGAAAGGAAAATCAAGTAGCAGATACACTTAGTAGAAGTCTACAAGTAGCTCACTTGGCAGCCATGAGAACTTGTGAAATGGATACAAATGAAAGGATCAAAGACTCATTGCAACATGGTCAACAATTGCAGAATGTGAAGGAATATTTACAATAGGAACCATATGGGTTAATGAGCAAGATTACAAGCTCACTGATGATGGTATGTTGTTGTTTAAAAACAAATGGTATGTACCTTGTGTGACCAACTTGAAGAAGCTCATAATGGATGAGTTTCAGAAAGGACCTTATCCATGTCACTGTGGTTATTAGAAAAAATACTATTACCCAAGAATGAAGAAGGAAATTATTGAATGCATTTCTATATGCCTTGAATGCTAACAAGTCAAAGTGGAATGCAGGCACCTGACATGATTACTACATCCAAATGCAATCCTTGAGTGAAAATGGGAAGTCGCATCTATGGAATTTATCATGGGATTAACAAACACATCCAAAAAAAATGATGTCATTATGGCCATAGTAGAAAACTTGAGTAAGGAAGCTCAATTTATAGATGTCAAGACCAGTCTAACAACCACTATTTGATTTTCCATGTAAATAAAATAAGACCAAGGATATGGGATATGTATTCCATACTAAATGTTGGGAAAAACATTATAGTGGGCATCACTTTCATATTTTTAATGGCTATGGAAATTGGCAAAGGCAAAGAGGAAATAAATGATATCCAGTTATAAAAATAAAGGAAAATAGGAGAAGAGAAAGGTGAATAGACACAGATTTTCATGCAAGAGAAATTACGGGGAAAATGAAGAAAAAGGATAAATAAATGATAGAAAGGCACCTGAAAATTAGTTAAAATTTTTTTCCCATTCTTTGATCAAGATCAACTAAGGAGAAGGAACAAGAACTTTGACAAGAAAGCAATGAAAGCAAGGTAGCACAAGAGGAATTTTGGACAACTACAAGTAAGGACAAAGATTAGCTATGGATTGTAGGTAAAAGTGTGCATGTGTGATTTAACATGCCTAGATTCAAATGCATGGTACATGCATTGGTTTATGGTTAATGTTTACTATCATTGGCATGTGATTTCTCTCGATTGGCAATGGTCATTAGGGGAATTTTGAGGTCTAAAATGGGCCTCCTAAGAAAATTATAAAATAATATTGGAAATAATAAAATAAGATTAGATTACATCATCAAATCTTAGACGGAAAAAAGAAATAAAACTAATTTTTTCAACTTGTATTTTCAAGTTATCTCCCTATGGGTTTACTCAAATTTAGAGCAAGAACACTTGTTGGATGCATAATTTGATTCCTCATCCAATTAGTACCCATGGTGCACACTTTCAATGGACATAGCTACATGAAAAATGAGAAATACATGAAAAACGTGATTGAAATCATGTTTTTCATGTATTTCTCATTTTTTGTGTAGAAAGGTCCGTCTAAAGTATGAAACATGGGTACTCCTTAGACGAGGAATTAAATTTTGCATCCAACGAATACTCCCACTCAAAATTTGAGTAAAATCTTGGGGAGAAAATTTGAAAATATGGGTTGAAAAAGAAGTTTTATTATTTTATTATTTTTTAATGTTTTTACTTTTTTACTCCAAAAATTGTGAATCATCCCCCATGGTTGACATCATCATCTTGAATCCTATTGGTTCTTATAAAGTTTATTTTGGTTGTACATTTTTCTTAGGAGGCCCATTTTAGACCTCAAAATTCCCCTTAGCCTTGCCTTGTCATTTCTTGGATAGCCATGATGTTGTGGCTTTTCCACTGGGTTTTTGATTGGTGCTCAGGTTCCCGATGGTTATGGGTTGGACCAAACACTCTAGAAGCCCTGCAACAACTTGGGTTGAGTTACTAGTTCCTAGAGCCATATGTTGAGACAACTACTCTAGAGCCCTTAGTGGGTTGATTTACTAAAGGCCATAGTTTGAACAAATTCTCTGAAGCCATGGAAGGTTTTGCATTGAGTTACTAGTTCTTGGAGCCTTGGACAACTTGGGTAGATATTGATCTGGTTTATGTTATTGATTTCTAGACCGTAGAGGTGGAACCTTTGTTATTGAGGGTTGAGGTGGTTTGGCCTCTAGAAGACCTGGTTGCTTTTGTTTAGTTTAATCCATGATATCCCACATTCATGCTTGGAATATGGTGTGCGGGTGATTGGAAAAAATAGAGATTTTGTTCAACCCAATATATGTTGGGTGGTACATGGAGGTCCCTAACTTGGTTGGAATTTTCATATGATAATATGAAATATTTTCCTATTGTGATCTATGAGAATTTTTAGTGATTATGTTGGTGATATTATGGATGATTTTCCATGGTTTCTATATTGGTTATTTTCTAGTTATATATTGGTTATATGATGTATGTTATTTATGGCTCTTGTCACATTTTGATAGGATATTGAATGATTAATGAATGCATGGGATAACAAGTGTTATTGCAGCTAGCTAGAGAGGGCTTAGAGTCTTCTTGTGATTCTCAAATGAAGACTAACAGTTTATGATCAGATATGAATTCATGAACTTGTTGTAGTGGCTAAAACAATCCTCCAAAATTTTGCCTTAGCTTCATTTTTGAACCTCCCTACTAACCATCCTTAGCACCATGTCTTGCACTACCCAGGTACATATTCTTTCAGTCAAGTTTCTTGGCTTATCAGTGTGTCTTCACTGACTTGTTTTCCTTTCAACTGCAAGTTGAGCTCCCTTGAATTGGTCTTCAGCTGGCTCTTCTGCTCACTTGGAGAATTGTGTAGAACTGGAGGGCAACCAGCCTTGCTCTCTAGAATTGCGCAGAGCATTAATGCAGCCAACTACTCTATAGAAATGCGTAGAGCATGCATGCTACCTTCCCCTTGAAAATTGCTCAGAGTAGCCCATCACCAGGCTTGTTCTCATAATTTGCACAGTTCTGGCTAGCAGCCTCTACTTTAGTACAAATATTGTGTAGAGCCTGAGGGGAAACGAGATCCACTCAGCCTAGAAACTACACATAAGTCATCCTTAGGGTTGTTGTCTGTTGCATGTGCTCACAAGTTGATCAGTTCACTTTAGGACTAGGCAACTTTGTGTTTCATCCATGGGAATATCTTCCTGAAAAAGAAAAAAAGAAAAAAGAAAATAGAATCCATATATTTTAGGGATCTATATTTAGTAGTTGGGGGTTACATGCAAAATTCGTTTTAGAAACCTCCCACCAAGTGTCGCTTTTTCCTATATTTGTGGCATGCGCATCATAAGCCTCGATATTTTCAAAACTATTTATATGATGCTTCAGAGCTCGTTCTTCACTTCGATCTTGGAGCTTTGACATCCCCTATGCATCTAGGAACATTCAATACACTTGGCTCATCTTTTTCCTGGTAAGTCCACTTTTCATGCCTTTTTGCTGCTTTTCTATCACTTTTTGTATTTTGGTTTGTGTGAGTGTTGTTTGCTTAGTTTCGTTGAACATTTGTTGTCATTTTAATGCATGTTAACTTGTAGAAGTAATGTTTCAAGTTTTCCATTGCATCTCCTTGTTGTCACATGGATGACACTGTTTTTGCACTGACAGTCATTGTTGTGGCGACTCGCTTCACACACTTAATTGTTTTTCCCATTTTACTGAATCCTGAACTCACTGATTGCATGCATGATCACTCACCCATGTCTGCACCGAGTTTCACACTGTTAGCCCTCTATAATACTAGTGATTCCCCCATTACTATTGTCATTGTATCCCTTATTTTTACTATTGTGCCCCTATTGTCCCCATATTGTTATTAGTATGCCCCATAGAAACCCATTATTTTTATTTTTGCGCCCTTATGTTATTACTATTATGTTGGCTTGATTACATTGCGACCCCTTAGACTCCTATGTATAGAAGGGAGTTAGTCGTTTGTATTGTCCAAGAATTGTTCATTTGTGTAATGTAAAGGAGGTTTCCCCCTCGAAGAGGTTGAATTATAAGGCATTGATCTATCTTTTCTATATTTTTGTGAGCTGGTTTCCTAACATTTGGTATCAGAGCTTTGGATTCTAGGGTTTTGTTGCTCCAAATAGGTCATTGTGGCAGTTTTGCTATAACTTTTTTCTGTGGCATTTCAGAAGAAAAAAAAACACCATTTGGGCTGAAATCATTCTTAACCTCGGGTCCAAATTTCAGAGGTTTGCCTGCGCAAGTTGGTGTTTGTGCGAACTCCCAAATTACATTCCAAACATGTGACTTGGGGAAAATTGTCATAACATTTGTTTTGAGTATCAGATTGAAATTTTGTAAGAAGTTTTAGAAAGAGGACGATCTGCAGTTTTTTGTGTATCGGTTTTAGCTACTAAGATCGAAATAGTCACACGTTGCACATTGTACAAGTTCGCTCTACTAAACTATTCTATAATCAGGTCACCATGGGAGATTTGGCATAACTCTTCCTTGGAGAATCCAATATTGATCAGACTTGTAGGGTTAGAAAGAGGACTCAAAGGGCTACTGTAGTACAATATTTCAAATATTCGAGATCCGCAGTTACAGAAATACAACAGATTCAATATCGAACTCTTACAAAGTGAAAAGAAGGTGTGTAGTTTTTTTGAATTTTGCATAAGATTGGTTTGAAAAATTAGTTTGAAGGAATTCAAAGGGAATAGTGAATAATTATTAGCATTAAATAATGCCTCGAAGAAATAAAATGGAAACATCTAGTAAGAAACCTAAAATATCTAGCATGACTTGTGAAGAAGAGGAAGAAATGCAACATGATATATCAAAATTACAAGACCAAGTACAATAAATTTCACTGTAACTAAAGTGTTAAGTAAACTTGACTCAGGATAGAGTCAAAGTTGACCAGGTTAAATAGTGATGGCTTTGGGGCACATGGTATTGTGCACCCATAGTATTCTACCCATGGTATTATATGTAATGGAGCTTATAAAAGGCTGGAAGGACTTCATTGTAATGCAAGACTTGGAGGTGAGCGGTGAAGGCTCACTTGGTCGAATTGGCCAGGGTTTTGGCCAATGCTAATAAGATCTTATTAGGTTGGCTTTTTCCCAGGATTTGGGGTTTTCCCAGATAAACATTTGTGTTTATGCGTTTATGGTTGTTGTTGGTTATTTTTATATTTATTCCTCTCAGTAATTATTTATGTTATGTAGTAAATTTCTTAACAACTGGTACCAGAGCTAGATATTGGCTTCAAAGAGATTGTTTGATGCCAGGAGTTTATATGGCCTAATGAGATCAATGCAGCTTTTTACAAATCTGGGTTTGGAAAATAATGGTGGAACAATCGTACATGAAAGAACCTGGAGGAGAATGTGAGGAAGATAGTGCCGCAATATTTACCAGTTTGGAACATGCTGACGAATTGTTCGGGATTCATTCGGCTTCGAAAATTGTTCGTTTTCTGCTACGTGAGGCCACCAGTCATGAAATCTACGAGGTTCTCGTTGGGCTCGTAGTTGGAGTGGTTTGATAGAAGTTTTTTAGCAAATCAAATTGAGAGAGGATGGATCAGAATTGCAACAGCAATAATTTTTTTTTTTTTAATGAAGTGAAAATTATTTCATGTAAATGGGCATACTACTATAAGACCTGGTAAGGCATGTGTACCCCTTTGGTGATCACCAGTAAAGTCTGAGTTAGACCTAGGTGATAAGGGGGATGTCGAGTTAACAATACCCCGGGTAAAAACTCTGAGGGGGCTAAGAGCTAAAGTGAGCGGGATTGTCTCACTTAGTAGGTTTGGCTGGAGTTAGTCAAGGAACCTCAAGTAAAGTTTAAGGGGGGAATTGTTAAGTAAACTTGACTCAGGATAGAGTAAAAGTTGACCAGGTTAAACAGTGATGGTTTTGTGGCACATGGTATTTTGCACCCATAATATTATGCCCATGGTATTATATGTAATGGAGCTTATAAAAGGCTGGAAGGACTTCATTGTAATGCAAGTGGTGGAGGTGAGCATTGAAGGCTCACTTGGTCGGATTGGCTAGGGTTTTGGCCAATGCTAATAAGATCTTATTAGGTTGGGTTTTTCCCGTATAGACATTTGTGTTTATGTGTTTATGGTTTGCTAGTTATTTTTATATTTATTCCTCTCAGTAATTATTTATGTTATGCATTAAATTTCTCAACATAAAGGTAAATGAAGCAAAGATGAATGGCGTGGAAGACAATATGAATGGCATGCAAGTTAAGATGGATGGTGTGGAAGCTAAGATGGATGGTTTAAAGAAAGGCGTAGAAGTTAAGATGAATGGCATGGACGATAAGATGGAAGAATTGAAGATAAATTTGAATAAGTTGTTACAAGAAAATGGTCACTAATGGTGAAATTGTAGTAAAGGAAACTCATGATGAGAACAAACGAAATGTTAATCATGATTTCATAGACTCTCATGTTGGATTGAAGACCCACCATGCTCCAAAAATCGATATGAATAAGTTTGATGGCAAGGATCCTGGAACATGGATACTACAGATGGAGCAATTTTTCGATCTCCATAATGTGCAAAAGGAACAAAAGGTACATATTGCAACTTTATATTTGGAACAAAATTAGTTTGTATGGTATTGATGGCTTTGCTCTCGTAAACAAATTGTCACTTGGGCAATTTTTACAGAAGAAATGATAGCACATTATCAGGATACAGAAAGCAATACCTTTTTTAGCCAATTGATAAATCTCAAACAAAAGGGTTCAATGATGGAGCACATTGAGGACTTCCAAAAATTGAACATAAAGGTAAAAGATATTGCAGAGGAGCATAGGATTGATGTGTTCATAGGGACTTTAAAGGATAATATCCAACATGAGGTTTGCCTTTTGGAACCTGATTCATTGGAGAAGGCATTCAGGTTAGTAAGAAAAATGGAAAGAAAAATTATGGCAACGAGGAAGCCTACCACTCACAACTATAAAGATGGAAGTGTTGTTTCCCCTATCCTTCCACAACGTACAAGGTTGACACCACAACAGTTGGAAGAAAAAATAGAAAAAGGGATTTGTTATAGTTGTGATAGCAAATACACGAAAGGTCATAAGTGTGCTGAGAAGAAATTATTCTACATAGATTGTGAAAAGGAGGAAGAAAAGGAACAAGAAATGTCAAAAGAAGAGGATATAATCCAGGAACAAACCCTAGATAAAGAAGAAATGAATCCGACCATATCTTGTAATGCATTGGCTGGAATTACCACTCCTCAAATTGTCAAGATAGAAGGACATATCAAGAAGAAAAAGGTAATAGTGTTTATTGATTTGGGAAGTACCAATATTTTTATTCATTGTAAGATAGCAAAGGAATTGAATTGCTTCCTATATCCAGCACTAGAGTTTCAGGTGATGGTTGCAAGTGGTGCAACCATAAATTTCTCTGGAAAGTGCCATAATATCAAGATATCCATGGGAGAATATGTATTGAATATCCCAATGCTTTCCATTCCAATGAGTGGTGTTGATGTTGTACTAGGAGTCCAATGGCTACAACCCTTGGGTACAATAGCTTTTAATTTTCAAGAAATTTTCATGAAATTTTGTGTGGAAGGAAAGGAAGTTGAATTAAGGGGTATTGCAGGGAAACTGGGAAATATAATTAGGTCTAACGGTATGACAAAGCCTCTAAAGAAGGGACAATGAGGTGTAATTGCACAATTATGTTTGCTAGAGGTTCCCACATCGAAATCATCTATTTCTCTAGATATCCAAAAAGCCTTGGACAATCATTCCAAGGTATTTGAGAATCCCAAAGGTCTCCCACATATTCGTGGTCATGATCATGCTAT
This sequence comes from Pinus taeda, assembly GCA_000404065.3. Lineage (NCBI taxonomy): Eukaryota > Viridiplantae > Streptophyta > Pinopsida > Pinales > Pinaceae > Pinus > Pinus taeda. Next base: position 26,903 of record APFE031536227.1, on the reverse strand, counting down.
TTATTTGATTCCAGGAAGTGTTCCTCCAAACATCAGGCCGTACAAATATCCCTATGCCAAAAAGAGTGAAATTGAATGTATGGTTGCAGAAATGCTAGAGGCTAGTATAATTCAACCTATTCAAATTTCTTTCTCTGCTCCAGTAGTATTGGTGCACAGGAAGGATGGATCATGGAGCATGTGTCTAGATTATAGGGAGCTCAAAAAGCTCACTATTAAAGATAAATTTCCCATTCTTGTCATTGATGAATTATTGGATGAATTGCATGGATCAATTTACTTCACCAAGTTGGAACTTCGTTTAGGATATCATCAAATCGGAATGAAGACCAAAGACATTCCAAAAACAACATTTAGAACTCATGAGGGTCATTATGAATTTTGGTCATGCCTTTTGGCCTTACCAATGCACCTTCTACATTTCAAGGTTTGATGAATTCCATGAATATGTTGACAGGGTGCTCAAACTATTGAAGGAGAAACCATTATACGCAAAAATCTCCAAATGTTTCTTTGGAGTACAAGAGGTGGAATATTTGGGTCATATTGTATCTCATGGAGGTGTTAAGGTAGACCCTAGAAAAATTAAAGCCACTAAGGAATGGAAAATCCCCACATCCATAAAGCATCTGCGAGGATTTCTCGAGTTGACAGGGTATTATCGCAACTTTGTTAAGAATTATGGGAGAATAGCAGCACCTCTAACAACATTATTGAAGAAAAATGCATTTTCATGGACTCTAGAAGCAACAAAGGCCTTCGAACATCTTAAAGAGACAATGTGCCAAGCACCAGTCTTAGCTACACTGGACTTCACAAAAAAAATTATTGTGGAATGTGATGCTTCAGGAAATGGAATTGGTGCTATTTTAATGCAAGGTGAAAGACCCATTTCTTTTGAAAGTCATCCATTCAAGGGAAAGTATTTACACAAAGCTATTTATGAGAAGGAAATGTTGGAAATACTACACACACTTAATAAATGGTGACCCTACCTAATGGAAGACACTTCAAGGTAAAAACGGATCATGATAGTCTTAAATACTTTTTAGAACAAAGATTATCCTTTGAAGAGCAACAAAAATGGGTCAAAAAGATGTTGGGTTATGACTTTGAAATCATCTACAAAAAATCGAAGCAAAATGTTGTGGCAGATGCACTCTCAAGAAAGTATGAGGATGTGGAAGAATTGTTGTGTGCCATTTCTATTATCTAACCAGATTGGATAAACGAAGCAAGGTAGGAATGGAAGAATGACGAAGAAGTGTGGGCACTCATTCGAAAGTTACAACAAGGTCCTAGTAAATCTAATACATTTAGATAGAAAAATGATTCGTTATGGTACAAAGATCGCTTATATCTATGTAAGAATTCCCAACTCAAACAAAAGATTCTTATGGAATTGCACACTTCCCACTTAGGAGGGCACTCAGGAATTTTAAAAACTTACCACTGGGTTAAGAGGGAATTCTTTTGGGATGGCCTTAAATTGAATATTCAAAAGTTTGTAGCGAAATTTTTGGTTTTCCAACAAAATAAAGTTGAAACAATTAAGACCCTAGGTCTATTACAACCTTTATCCATTCCAAGCTAACGTTGGGGGAGGTTTCAATGGATTTTATCACAGGTTTACCCAAGTCCGAAGGAAAGAGTGTCATCATGGTGGTAGTTGATAGAATTACCAAGTATGCACAATTTTGTGCATTATCACATCCATTTAAATCCAGTACAGTTTCTACTACATTTATGGAAACAATTCAAAAGTTACATGGAAACACAAAGATTATTGTAAGAGACAGAGATCCCATTTTCACTGGAAATTTTTGGAAAAAATTATTTTCTTGTCTCGATACTCATTCAAATCATAGCTCATCTTATTATCCTCAATTTGATGGGAAAACTGAGATAGTAAACAAATGTTTGGAAGGATATCTTCGTTGCTTGGTATCCGATAAACAGACACAATGGGTCAAATGGTTGCCTCTAGCTGAATTATGGTATAACACTTCCTTCCATACTGCAAAAAAAATGACCCCATTTATGGCACTTTATGGATATCATCCACCATCCATCACATCATATTTAAGAGAAAATTCTAAGGTTCAAGTAGTGGAACATCACATCGAGTATCAACAAAAAGTTCTACAACTCTTAAAAGGATAACCTCACATTGGCGTAGAATAGAATGAAACAAAACACATATCAACATCGCAACGAAAAAAGTTTTGATGTAGGTGACTGGGTATTCCTACGGCTACAACCATATAAACAAATGTCCCTCAAGAAATCTAAGAAGGATAATAAATTATCACCAAAGTATTATGGTCTGTACAAGGTGTTGCAAAAGATTGGTACTACGGCATACAAATTGGAACTCCCTACACCTTCCCGAGTGCACCTAGTTTTCCATGTTTCATGTTTAAAGAAGGTTATAGGTGACAAGCTCCCAGTTCAAAAAATATTGCTAGAACTTGACGAGGAAGGGAAAATCATATTGGAACTAGAAGCAATCATAGAACCAAGAACTTGATAGCTATGAAATTGATTAATTTCGAAGTATCTCATCAAGTAGAGGAACTTATCCACTGAATATTCCACATGGGAGGATGAGAATTTTATACAAAAGCATCTAGAACTACTCAAGCATTGAGGACAACGATTTTTAGAAGGAGAGGGGCATGTTAGGCCCCTATAATACTAGTGATCCCCCCATTACTATTGTCATTGTATCCCGTATTGTTATTATTGTGCCCCTGTTGTCCCCATATTGTTATTAGTATGCACAATAGAAACCCACCATTGTTATTTTTGTGCCCTTTCCTATGTATAGAAGGGAGGTTTAGTCATTTGTATCATCTAAGAATTGTTCATTTGTGTAATGTAAAGGAGGTTGACCCATCGAAGAGGCTGAATTCTAAGGCGTTGATCTATCTTTTCTATCTTTTTGTGAGTTGGTTTCCTAACACACACATCCTTTCAATCCTTCTTGGTTTCAGTCGCTCGTAGGTGGGTTTGAGTTGCCTTCGCCCTGACGTTGCCTTTCCCAACTTACAGTGCGCATTTCTGGGATGGAAGGCCATGCCTTGTTCCTTGAAAATGCGTAGATATTTCCTTACACTCACCTCTCAAGATTTGCTCTGTGTAATTCTGAGAGGTAGTGCCTCAGTTGGTCCCTAGAATTGCGCAACGCATTTTTCCGGGGTTGCAACCACGTTGACTGAAACTGCGCATTGCGCAGTTCTAATCCTTAGTAGGCCAAGATGGACTGTGCTCTTCACAGTTTCATCAGTCAATCAGTTCACTGATAGTCTAGACTATGTTTTACGTAGTTTTGGTAGTCAGTCTCCCAGCCTCGAAGTAAAAATTGCGCAAATCTTCTAGCCAATGACCCAGGTGTGTTGCATGTCAGTCCTCAAGTTGCTTTCTCTTTTCAACTAGCAGTTTTCTTTCCATGAGTGTTTCTTTGTCTCTAGGTATCAAAGGTGTACAACAATCTCATAGTAGTAAAACTATAATGACTTCCAAGAGAGCAGCATCAAAGGACACCATTGAGAGCGCAACTTGAGATGTGGTCGAGCAAGTGTCTATGAGCTTGCCATCTATGAAGATAATAAGTTGTTCGTAGACAAGGAGATCAAGATCAAATTCCAAGACATAAATGACATCTTTACAAGTACCTTTGACAACAATCTGGAGGACCACAGATTCTATGTCAACATACACATGTCTGGCTTGTACCAGGTTGCATGCAGGTATCCTGCGTTTCCATGCGCGAACATGATTCACTGGATTGTCTCGCATACTGATCCCGAGACAATGGTGTTGAGCAATGTTAGTGGAACAAAACTTGCTACCTTTATGGGAGAGAAATTTTAGGAGAGGTATCACTTACCACAGTTGGTGGTCACAATGGATGCACCCTTCGCCATGCCCAATAATAGTGTAATTTAATAGACATCTTGAAGAGATGCGTGAAAGATCCATCTAAGTTTAGGAAAACACTCAACTAGGTATGCAAGACAAAGATTCTATGAAAGGATTATCAGATCATGGTCATCTTCACATGCCTCTTATATGGCCAGGAGAGTACAAAGACCTTCCTACAGAGTTGGGTGATTGTGTTGGGTCAGCTTGCAAACAAAGGAAGACCTTTCAAATTGTATGAAATGTTGGCTCTCCAGTTGAAGGGGCAAGTAATAGATGCCCAACATAGACCCAAATGTTAGCAAGAAAGTCTCTTCATGTCCACCTACATTCTTGATGCAATTTGTGCCCGTCAGCAGTTCCCTGGCTTCGGTTGGGCATGGACACCTTCAAAAACCTTTATGCACACCTATTGCAGGTTATTTTCTGAATGCAGCTTCTGTGGAGTTATAATACAACTATTAGACCACTTCGTCACCCTGGTGTACATGATGGTATTTGAGCAAGATCCACCTTGCATGTCACAGAAAACGATAGAGGCATTGGTTAACATAGCATATTGGTATGCCTCACCCCTTAGCACCTTCATCTGGATGTACAATGAGGGAAGGCTACGCATGTGTTACTGAAGTTTTCCATGGATAAGCTGGTCATCCAAGAGGTTGCATACCACATCTTGACAGGGTTGTCAGTGAGATTGCAGAGGAAGAAGAAGGCACCTTGGTCTGCTCTTCCTTTTTGGATCAAGTTGTATGATATCTAGAATCTCAACCATGCTAAGGTCGAGACAGAGGAATTCAAGAGATTCACCTTCGGAACCATAATTTTCAATCCATATGACCTGCATCGCTTAGTGAATGACCACTATACGAGAGTGTATCATCCTTGGATCCACGAGGCATGTCATTGGTTTGAGGAAGACCCATGAAGATACTACTATAACTTCTCAAGGCTCAATGAACCAGTCGGAATGGTTGTAGAGTGGTTAGTAGCACAAAAGGCAGCAACAACATCAACAGCAGTAGAGGGCAGCAGACCTGTGCTTGACAAAGGCAAGAGGAAGGTTGCTGATAGCACAGAGGTGGAGAAAAGCTACAAGTTCAAAGTACATCCACTTGAATTAAGAGCAACTTTGGAGTTTAAGGCAAAGAGGCGACATCATGATAGAAGGATTGCGTAAATATAGAGGAAGAAGCAAAAGTTGGAGGCAGAAAAGGAGTTGTAGGAGTTGAAACAACAATTAAGGGAAGAACAAGAGTTGCGCAGAAGAGAGAAGGAAGCACAGTAGGAACATGAACAACAGGAGGCACGACATGCACACATTGATTAACTACACCAATACAAGTTATTAATTCATCAAAACAACTGGTAGATAGAAAACAAGGTGAACAGACGTAGGAGAAGGACTTTTCTCAGAAGATTGAACAGATGTTGGAATAGATGGACACGGATGTGGTTTAGCCAGAGCAGGATCAAGATACAAACCTCATGCCCAAATACCAAGAGGTCACTCCTTCGACTTCAATAGATTCGAGATCATAACAAGTCCCAAGTGATCAAGGAGACACTGAAATCCTTAAAGATAATCCGAAGGTATATATGCACAACATATCCTTCGACGAGTCACAACACAGAGTTGTGTAGTCATGGAGAGTTCCCACTCCAAATGTCCATGCAAATCCTACACATTTTCAAGAACGAGTGATCATGTCTGATGTGCACAAACATCCAACTGCATTAACCTATGCTACAAATGCATATGCTTTATCCACCAGTTCAAGTGTGAGATTATTGATATTTGAGAATGAGTGCATAGCTAAGGATCTACAAGAGGCCAAGCATGGAGAAGAGCAAGCTACAACATCCGCCAGAGTAGAGTTGAAGAAAGCGATACTTGATGAAGTATCGTCTCTTGAGACAATCATGAAGAAGTTGTACTTCAGGTTCGTCATCATGCATAAGTCAGTTGTCCATCTTAATGGTTTGTAGCAGCGTTGTGCTAGGAAAGCACGCATCTTGATAGACATACACACTGCTATCAATCACATGCAGATATCGATAATAAGGTACAAGGGAGCCCCGTTGTACTTGCCAAAGATGATGAAGCCAAAGGTAGTGGAGTTGAAGTCACACATCTGGAGTCAGATCCAGAACTATGAGGAACTCCCACAACTCATCACCAAATTACAGGGTTCACATGCACGAGTGCTCAGGAGCATGGATGTCATTGTATGCACACATGTGATCCCATCCATTGACACACTCACAAAGGCGAAAGAAAATAACCAAGTCTGACTAGAGCTGGACATGTACTTCAAGCAGTTGATGCACTTAGCTACTGACGCAAACTTATAGATGAGTGCAGACACTATGCACTAGTATGTCGCTGGTCTGGCTACACTCAAGACCATGATGCACATGATATTTGATGAGTTGGATAGAGGTTCCAAATCAGTGTACCTGGATGCAACGGAGGCAAGAGTTCGCTTTCAGAAGGATGTCACCACAAAGTACGCGAAAACCATAACAGACTACCAAGCCTAGCATTAGTTCGCCACCATTGATCACCAAGAGGATGTTGACGAGTTAGTCTTCCCATAGTTGTCTAGGTCTCAGCGATGCCTTGCATGGCTTACTCAAGCCCATTTTTGTCTCACATGGGTACATGTGCAAATTGTATTGTAAACATGTTGTAAACTGAAAGACCAAGTGTCGATAGTAGAATGGAAACAGTCATGTGTAAGTTGAAGATTCACGAGGGTAGGTGAAGAGTCAAAATTCGGAATGTCAAGGGTCACCCCACCCTTTGTTATATATAGAAACTCATAACTCATTGTAAGGGATTTTGGAGGTAGGCTTCTGAAAGGTATAACTTAGAGAAAGCTTGGAGTGTATTGTAACGAACCTTGGCTTCTCCATAGTGTAGATCTAGTACATCTCCTTGGAGGAGTAGGTGGTAGTTACTGTAACATTCAGCTATCGGGGTTATTGGTTTTCACGGTTATATGTATGATTGGATCTTTCAATCTTTTAATATAACAAAGCCTGCACGTTTCATGCATGAATTATTATTGTAGTTCGGCTATCTTGGTTACTCTAACGATGTATGTAGTTGTAATTTATGCATGTATGTATGGACTATTTAATATGTGTTTGTATCAATCTATTGAATCATTTTGTTTGTATAACTCATCACTTTGGATCATCAGCTATCCTTATTTCCATCTTGTAATGTTATTCAGCCCGTGTGTTCCCTTTCAAGCTATGTGCTATCACAGGCTTCTAAGGGGTGCACTCTCCTCCCCTTCAGTGTGTTAGAGCCTTTCATGCACCTTCCTTAACTTGCTACAAGGTCACACCCTTTCTTCCAACAAGGAAATCTTACTTACCTTTGCGTGCAACTGTAGTCAAGGTAATACCCTAATACCCATTGTTGGGACTCATACTCCAAATAGTTTGAGGTCTAGTTGGGATTTCTTACCAGGGAGATCCCCTGATATGTTGGCGAGTCCAACACCATCAACATACCTATAGCTTATATGTTTACCATTAGTTTGAAAAAATGTTTTTTATGGATTAGGAATTTTTGAGTCATGTTCTTGCTTGAGTTTTGATTGGTTGGCTTTGTCATCACCTTTGATTACATTATGGATTTAATTTACAGAAAAATCTAGGTAATGGTCTGGAGGCTAGCTTGAAAATGTGGCACAGATCTCAAAACTAGAGGATTTGGGCCACAACCATGTGGAGACAAGCCTATGAGTGTGTTTATGGGCTTCCAACTACATGGATGCAATTTCAATGGTGAGGTTATGGAGCTAAGTCAAAGAAAAAGGATTCCAACTTAGGGATTGATCACTTGGGGTGGTTTGTAGCCTCCTGAGTGGTCTATGGTCTCTAAGGGATGTCATTTTATCGTTGGTTTGTAAACCCCACTTCCATAACTAAAACTTGGAGGTTGGGTCATATCATAGTGACACTCATCTCATGTTTGCTCTAGAGAACTTGTAAATTTGGGTGAATGTGGAAGGGGTGATTAGATCCACCCACAAAGCCATTAGCATAGCTCAAATTTTCATGAAAGAAATATTTAGATTGCATGGCATAACCAAGAATATCATTTTAGACCGAGATGCCAAGTTCACATCCAATTTTTAGAAGGAATTGTTTGCTAGCTTTGGGACTCAACTAGATTTTATTACATTGTATCATCCTTAGAAAAATGGTCGAACTGAAAGGGTAAACAAAATTCTATAGGAAATTCTAACATTGTATGTCATGCATCATCCAAAGAGGTTGGAAGAATTCTTTCGATTAGTTGAAATTGGATACAACAATCGACATCAGGATTCACTGAATTTAATTCCTTTTGAGACATTGTATGGTATAAAATGAAACATTCTTATTAGTTGGGATGATCCAATTAAAATAGTGGTTCTTCAATTTTGAATGCTAAAAGAAATGGAGAAATAAGTAATTAATATCAAATAGAAATTGATGTTTTGCAGGATAGGAAAAAGAGTTATGAAGAATAATAGAGAATGCATAATGTATTCCAAGTGGGAGAGAATGTATCCCTATATCAGACCAAGGAAGAGCTCACTAAAAGTGGGGTCTTGTGAAATTTGTAAATTATATGATGTTGACCATTTTAGATTCCATAAATAGTGGGAGAAGTAGCTTAAAGGCTAGCCTTGCCAACCACAGTGAAGGCACACAATGTATTTCACATTTCTTTGTTTAAAAAGTATATACATAACATAAAGAATGTGGTTGATTGGTCTATGATATAGGTGGAATCCAAGGGAGAATTCCAACCATAATGTTTATGCATCATAAATTGGAGATATACCATGCTCTAGAATTCAGTAATAGAGTAGGTTAAGGTACAACGAAAGAAATTTAGACTCGATGAAGCAACTTGGGAAATTGCAGAGAAAATGAGGGCACCCTAGCCATTTTTGTTTAATGTAAAACAAATGTAAGAGTTGTGATTATAAATGTCAATTTTTTTTCTTCTATTGATAAGACGTCGAGGGTGTGTTCCTTTAAGGGGGTGTGGAATGTAAGATACCTCATTTTACCCCTTTTTTTGTCATTTCAATTAAAAACTAAAATGCAAGTGTGGAGGCCATGACTAGCTAAGATAACATGTTACAAACCACTCAGCATAAAATATCAAATTCAATGATGGTCGTCTGAAAGAAGGGATGCTCATGGATTCATTGTCTAAGAGAACTTTTATTGCATGCATTGGAGAGCCACAAATCATCCTGGATTAAATTTATAAAATCAGTTGTAGGCCAATAAAGCCAAATCCCTTGATAAGCATTGAATACATGTGATTAGGGTGGTTCAGAGAGAGGAAAAAACCTACCCCCCCTCAAAAATCAGGAGTTATCCAAGAAATCTCTCAAAATGGTATAGGAGTTTGGGAAGAGGAGACAACTCCTTAGAAAATGGAGGGAGACATAAATAAATAATATGCAATGAATATGGAAATACAATGTGAGACTAAAGGAAGACAATACATAGGAGAGGAAAAAATTGCATAGCTAAAAGGACTTTCATTGGTTCTTATGCATGATCTCTCCCTATATCACTAGAAAAAAAAAGGAAATTCAAGGTTGATAGAGGAGGACATGGAGATATGGAGTAGAAAGGTAAAATGCAAAAAAATTTAGAGTTGATTGCTAAGACTTGTGCTTGAATTGAACTTTTGTGAATTTGGATTATGTTCCCAATGAATTTCTTTGAGGCGACTGAACTAGTAATTTAATACTGTGTGGTTAGTGGGAGGCCTAGCGGATTACCAAATCAATGTTTTTCTTTCTATATCATTGATAAAACACCTAGATAGGTTAACCTAAGTCTATAGTGCTGGCTGAGTTACTGATAAACCACCTGGATAGTGAGTTGTAGACCCTTATGGTTCTTGCTATGAAAAGATAGTTGATAAACCACCTGGATAGTGTATTCTAGCTCATGGACTAAGAAATACCCCATCTAGGCCTTAGATGAAACCCTATGAATGAGCTAAGAGGAATGAGTGGGTAATTATGGTGCTTACTACAAGAGAGCAATTAATAAACCACCTGGACAGTGGACACAATCTCTTGAGTGTGTGACCAAGCCATTAGTGTGACTTTTTCCTAAGAAACCCCTCATACTTTGGATCCAAATCAAGAGATGTTAGCTGCGAGAAATTATAAAAGCACCCATTCAACAATATACATACCTAAGTAACAGAATAGTTCATTAGAATTAATATGTAATTAAACCAAAATATACTGCAAACATAAGAAGAATAGTCCTAATACATCCATGATACATGCATGAAGAAGTTTTGGCTCATAGAGCTTCTCATTATAAATGAAATATCCCAAGTACATTGCTACATAGATGAAAAACTAGATCCAGTAGTGGAACATGAAGCCACAACTTGCTTCTCCAAGGGATGATCAATATCCTATGCGCTAGAAGAGACACCAAAGCAAGACTTCAAGCCATTTAATTGAGTTATGAGGAGTTATTTATAACAAATGACAATGAATTTTGAGCTTCCCCATGACTCTTCAACTCTTATGACCTATGGGACAATATACAACTTTTCATATTCCATACATGACCTTTTCACATTCCACATGTGCCTCTTGGACTCCATTACATACAACTTATTACAAAAGAAAAATTACATATAAGACATGGCTATAAGAGACAAAAATTCTAATAGGAAAAAATATTATCAAAATGACAAGTCATTTGGTTCCTCATGGAGCTCATTAGTGATGTATGTGTGCCATGTTGTGAACTCCATAGAGATTACTTTGATCTGAATTAGCAAGTCTGCTACATACCACATCTTCATGTCCAGTTCTTCTCTCAATATAGTCTTCAAGATTGAATGTACATTATTCCATAACGATGACAATTTCATGTGGGCCTTAGCTGGTGATGAGCCTCATCAATAGGTAATTATATGGGCCTTAATTCACCTCATATCTTAGTCAAACCAACTATTCTCATAGCTTACTGCATACTTTTGATTATATTTTGTTTATGATATGAGTTAGAGTTGGATATTTTGCTTTGTGGTCTAATGTGCATTTAATGCAAGATTAAAGGAGAAAAGCAAGGAATTTTTGAAAAGACTAAGGTAAAAAATTGAATGAATCAAGGTAGAGGGATTATAGGATGTAAATCCTCCTCATTTACTACCCCTCCATTCAAATATTCCTCCATAAACTCGAAGTGCAAACAACCAAATCATGAGGACTAGAAAGCAGCCGAGCAAGTGAAAGACAACACTAGTTCATCTCGAGTTTGGGAGCCGAGCCTCCCTAATTTTAAGGAAGTCATTGGAGAATTCAGATGTATAAGGAGAGAGGCCTAGGACCTTAGTAGGATTCAATTTTTTTTTGTAAAACTCTACTCTATTTTCGAGTTGCAAGACTTGTGACATTTTTTGATGTAATCTGTTGTTTTGGTAATAAGAATGAGTTTTGCTTTGAGCCAGAACTGAGTTACCTCACAGGGCTAAAGCTCTTGGGTTAGGGATCAAATATAGTAGCCAATGCTCCCCTTTATTGTACATGTATGCTAGTATATATTCATAGCTTAATTGTTCATTTGCTTAGTAGATGCATTTCCATTATAGTAGTGTAGATTAGATTGGTTGTGTGATATTTTGCTTCCATTTGAGCCTTTTTCCAAGTAGCAGGTTAGAAAGGAGAAAAAGGATCACCAGAAGGTTGTCAACAGGTGTCTTGGCCTCACTTCCTCCCTCTGGGACCATGAATTAAGGAAGGGACCCTTCAGCAGCCCCAAAAACACAGATTTCTAATTCTTGTATGAGCTTTGGAGTTTGTTGTCTTTGATTCAGTATTTGGTTCATGTTGCAAGGAAAATTTCATTGTCATATTTTTCAATCTATATTTCTACAATAATATCTCACTCATGCTTTCATTCCCTTCGGCAACTTTCTTCATGCATAATATAGGCAGTTGATTCATGCTTTTCTAGTTTATGAAAATGTATCTTGTTGCATTGTTCTTTTTGGAAGACACACATGTTTTATGCAGAGAAGGTACTTCAGGAGGAGACCAAGACTTCATAGCCAACATCCACCTTAACCATCCCTTGTTTCACCACCACCGTCACTAGTTTTTCATCATTTTTCATTAAAATTCCCCTAAACACATTGAGTGAATCTAACCATCTCTTATCTTGAATATTGACTCTTGAGTGCTCCTAGACCTTCTAACACTCCATTCCACCCATCACACTTCTTTACTAAGCTTCCCAAAACTTCCAACACCTCACAATTAGCTCTCGGCTATATCCTATAGGTTTCCTATAATTCCTACATGATCATCTTGTAGGTTTCTAGTACATCCTGTAGGTTTTCCTAAAACGGCCTGTTTTGAGGCCAAATTGATGGGAAACCTCTAGGAAGTCACAAAACGCCTCCTAGGACCCCTCCACACCATCCAACCACTTCATAAACTTATAGCCATCCTCAAACACCTTCCATCCATCTGTCACATCCACAAGAACAATTAGTTTGCATACTTGATTTTGCCTTTAAAAAAACCAAAAAAGTGAAAATAGATTTAGTTTAGTTTCTTTGCTTGCACATTAGTATGGTTTGATGCTTTTTACTTCTGCAACTTAGACAATAGAATTTTTTTATTATTGATTTAGCAATTTTGCTTAGCATAGCTTCTAATAAGAAGGAAGAATGTAGAGATGAGAACATGGTAGACAAATATTTGGATTGGACGGCCCAAGGGCCTCTTACTCTTTCGGACAATTTGCATAAGATGCCAAGACATCCGAAAATGTTCCTCTCAAAGTATGATCCGGATAAGAACATGAAGGAAGAAGGCCATCTCGATGATTTTTAGCTGCATTTATGAATGTTGGAGGTAAGGTATGATTATGTTGCCTATAGGATTTTCCCTTATACATTAGAAGGCAGATCGACATCGTGGTACCATAGTTTGCCTGTCAATTCAATCCATACTTGGAGGGAGTTTAAAAATCTATTTCTTGAGAATTTTTTTGATGAAAAGACTACTGTTATGCTACTCAAAGAGCTTAGAAGCATGAAGATGGGGAAAGAGGATCAAGTGAAGGATTTTAATCATAAATTTAATCGAATATTGAATAACTTACTGCCAAGTATGCAACCACATGATTAAATTACCATCGATTATTGCACAATTCCCTTGCCCACCAGTATTTCCCAATTCGTAAAGAGAGATACAAAGGAAACATTGACACTAAGCTTTGTATAATCAATCACTATTTAGGAGGACTTGCGCATGACTTGGGTCATTACGAATGATGAAGAATCAAAATATTCCAAAAAGACTAGTAGGAAGTCACAACCTTCTTCTAGAAAGGGCGAAGAGAAGGAATCATTAGACATCAAAATCTTGACCAAGATGGTGAAGAAACTCACCAATGAAATTTCAAAACTAAAGAAGAGGTCAAGTGAGACTTCCACTACCAACAAGCCTCCCAAGTCCTTCCCTTTTCCAAGGAACAATAGTAACAATAGCAATCAACCCGCTAAGTTTGGACAAATATCGAATGTTGTGATGAATATAGAAAGAATAGGCATGGGCGATTACTATTGTTTCCATTAGGAATATCACTCATAAAAGGCATTCCCTCAATGGAACCACATTATGAATGCTTTGGCTGTGCACATCATGGATACTCTATTAGAAGATGAGCAAACAGAACAAACAAAGGAAACATAAGAACATGTGGCAACTGAAGAAAGAAAAAGTGTTGGACATGAAGTGAATTCATATCACTGTATCTACAATGCTGATAAGAAGAATGTTGAAGAACCACCAAAAAATGACCCCCATCCCGAGAAGAAAAATAGTTGATACAATTTAAGGAGTAAAGGGACTATGTCTGGACAAGAATTTACTAGATAGAAATTGAAGGAAATTTTTTTGAGAAGAATACTCCCACCTGTCAATCTTGCTCATAATACATAGAGTAAGCCTGGAGAGGCATATAAGTACAAGAACACTTCGTCAAGTAACAAGAGTAAGTTTAGTACTCTAGAAGCATTGAATAAAGCCATCCCTCCATACACTTCAACATTTCCTACTATAGGTGAAAAGATTAATTGTAACATTGTGGAAGATATGAAGAAGATGTGAGCCAACATTTCCATCTATGATCTCATGAAGATCACATGCTAGTGTGAACATATTATCCAAACCTTTTCATAACCTTCAATAGGTGATACAACTTCCTCCTCTCAAAAGGTATGTAGTAAATTCTTTAACATTAGAAGTTAACACTCTATGTTTGTCATTTTTATTAACATTTTAAATTATAAATTATAGTCCCCATAATTGTTTAGTCGACTCTGGTGCATCTATGAATGTCATGTCATTATTTGTAGCAAAGAAAATAAATTCAAAATGGGTGAAAACCGATGCAAAAATAGTTCAATAGGACAAGTCTCTTGTTTAGGCTATTGGTGAGCTTAAGAATGTTCTTATCATATTAAAGAAATATGACCGAGTTCAACAATGTATAAATATTGTAATTGTGGACACACAAGAAGCCTATGGTGTACTACTTAGCAGAGACTGGTCTAGCAAATTATAGGGATATTTCGCAAAAGACTGCTCCATTAGGGGAATTTTGAGGTCTAAAATGGGCCTCCTAAGTAAATTATAAAATAATATTGGAAATAATAAAATAAGGTTAGATTACATCATCAAATGTTAGAGGGAAAAAAGAAAAAAATATTTTTCAACTCGTATTTTCAATTTATCTCCCTATGGGTTTACTCAAATTTTGAGCGGTAAAACTTGTTGGATGTAGAATTTGATTCATCGTCCAAGGAGTACTCTCGTTGAATACTTTCAATGGACCCTGCTACATGAAAAATGAGAAAAACATGAAAACAACGTGATTGCAATCACGTTTTTCATGTTGTTTTTCATTTTTTTTTTTTTTGTGTAGTAAGGTCCATCGAAAGTATGCAACATGGGTACTCCTTGCATGAGGAATTAAATTTAGCATCCAACGGGTAATCCCAATCGAAATTTGAGTAAAACCTTAGGGAGATAAGCTGAAATACGATTTGAAAAAG
The DNA here is from genome assembly GCA_000404065.3 of Pinus taeda. NCBI lineage: Eukaryota > Viridiplantae > Streptophyta > Pinopsida > Pinales > Pinaceae > Pinus > Pinus taeda. The sequence goes on along the minus strand of APFE031536227.1, from coordinate 11,845 downwards.
TAGTTTTATTATTTTATTATTTATTATTATTATTATTTTCTTACTCCAAAAATGGTGAATTATCCCCCATGGTTGACATCATCATCTTGAATCCTACTGGTTCTTATAAAGTTTATTTTGGTTGCACATTTTTCTTAAGAGGGCCATTTTAGACCATAAAATTTCCCTAATGACATTTGTGTCTTCCATATAAGGGCAGAAATAATCAGATTTGAGTGAAGAATGAGCCATATATGAAACACACTATGACACCACTTGAGGGCCACAACGAACCTCTTACTTTTGTTGATTTGATTTTTTGGAATTAGTTTCTTGAAACCAACCTTAGGTGTTATCAAGCACTTCCATCACTTGTTCCAATAGATACATAGTTGGAACTTCTTCCTTTTTCTCCAGTTGGTGCAAATAAAACATGTAATATATATGTACATAATAGTAGTAATAGTAGTAAATAGTAGTATAGGAAGTAGCTTAGTAGTTCATAATGTTTGGACTTTATATTTTAATGGTTCAAAGACGTAGGACAATTCTGGAGTAGGTTGTGTTCTTACATACCCACACAACAAGAAGCATATCCTTTCATGCCATTTGGATTTCAAGTGGACCAATAATACTGTTGAATGTGAAGCACTTTTACTAGGATTAAAAAGATTTATTGACTTGAAGGTAGAAATTCTAAAGGTAATTGGTGACTCCTAGGTGGTCACTTGTCAGGTATGAGATACTATAGACTATGTTTCACCACATATTAAAAACTACCATCAAGAGGTATGGCATTTGGTCAATCATTTCAAATATTTGAATATTGTTTATGTTCCTAGAATTATAAATGTTATAGCAGATGCATTAACAAATGCAACCACTAGGATGTCATCATTGAAAAATGGTTTTCCTTTTGAAATTGTATATAAACCATTTGTGCCATACAATGTCATTAACTTACGTGTTTTCAATTACGACTAATAGATACTGCACTTTATGACTAATGTTGATGTATTAAAAAATGTTGCCATAGAGGAGGATAAGAATGATTAGGCTTTGTAGGAGGCGTCTAATGCAATGAAAGGAAACATTGTGCCAAAAGATGTGGTGTCCTTGGAGAAATTATATCACCTACAAAACCAATTAGAGGGACAACCAACACAAAGACTTAGATTTCAAAGTTAACATCTAAACAAGTCAATGTGGGAACTCCCGAAGATCTAAAGTATGTGAACATCAGTACATTTTATTCTCCACAAGAATGACAGGTGTTTATCCACTTATTCAAAAAGCACTGTGATGTGTTCACATGGACATGCAACTATTGAAAGACTTATGACACTTGTATCATCCAGAATGTTATCCCTATAAAGGAAGGGGAAAAACCATTCTTGCAGAAGTTATAGGAAGTTCATCCAACACTAGAGCCCCTTATACAAAAGGACTCAAGAAATTTGTTGGATGTTCAGATAATGTTTAAAGTCAGACATTCCACTTGGGTTTCCAATCTGGTCCAAGTCAAAAGTAATTCCAGAGAGATAAGATTATGTGTATATTTTCACAATCCTAATCAATCTTCTTGTAAATATAACTATCCAGTGCCATCCATGGAGCGGATACTCTAGAGAATATCTTGTTCTTAAATGTTTTCACTAGTAGATGGTTTCTCTGGTTATGATCAAGTGCTAGTAGTGGAGCTTAACAGATTAAAAACAACCTTCTAGACCAAATGGGGGACATTCATTTTTAGGAGAATTCCATTTGGACTTATAAACATAGGTGAAAAGTTCCAAAGAGAAAGATACATCGCCTTTCATGTCCTGATAGGTCAGAGCATTGAATATCAACTGGCGTATGTCATCTGAAACAAATATTCGGGTGGTTCGAAAGTATGGGATTTCCCTTAATCCTAAGAAGAGTGTCTTTGGTGTGTCCGAAGGAATCCTACTGGGGCATGTCATCACAAAGAGTGGAATTAAGATTGATCATGAGAGGGTGAAATGCACCATGTAGATCATGTTCTTGGTGAATAAGAAAGCCATGCAATCTTTCTTAGGAAAAATTAATTTCCTCAGTAAATTCATCTCTGATTATGCTCAGATAGTCAAGCCCATACAAGAGATGATCAAGAAATATGCAGTATACAAATAGGATAAATGATTAAGAAGGCCATTGCCAATGCACCCATGCTTTTCAGTCCAGATTATGGAAAATATTTCTTGCTCTAGACATTTGCTTCATACTCATTGATTACGGTCATGTTGACTCAGAAAGATATTAACATAGCTACCAATCAAACGATAAAATTACCTAGTACCCGTTTTTTTTGAGGTAGAAAAAAATCGCTCGATTTTAAAAAGCGGTGATTCAGAATAAACAAATTTTTTTGGACCATATTTTTGGCACTTTAAATTTTCCTATGTATCAAGTATGAACATTTTTTTTTAAATGTTAGTGATTTTCATGCTGATTTTGAAAAGTGTTGATGCAACATCAACACAATTTTTTTTATAGGGCTTATTTTTGAAACTTTAAATTTTTGTTATGTATCAAGTATGAACATTTTTTTTTTGTTAGCGATTTACATCTTGATTTTGAAAAGTGCTAATGCAATATCAACCCTTCTTGTTTAGAGGGCTTATTTTTTACACTTTAAATTTTCTAATGTGTTAAGTGGAGATATTTTTTTTTAATGTTGGTGATTTTCAAGTTGATAATAAAACATAAAAGAATAAAATAAAAAAACATGACCAAAAAAAATCAAATATAGAAAATATATAAAAAGGAAAAACAATAAAAATATTAAAAAAATTAGAATTAAAAAACACAAAATAATAATAAAAAAGAAACAAATATTCAAACATTAAAAAAAAGACAATAAAAGAATAGTACAAAAAATACTAGAAAAGAAAACAAATTTTCAAATATAAAAAAAAAAAACAATAAAAAAAAAACACAGAATTAAAAATAATAAATAAGTAAATAAAACATAAAAAATAAAAAAATAAAAAACATGACACAAACAAATCAAATATAAAAAAATATATAAAAAAAATGACAAAAGAAACTATGAAATGTTAAAAGACAAAAATTTACTCGTAAAAAAATGGAAAATATTAAAAAAAATACAACACAATTTAAGGAAAAAAAATTAACAAAATAAAATTTATTTATTTATTTTTAAGTTAAAAAAATAAAACACAAATGAAAAAAAATAACAAATAAAAATAAAAAAAAAAAATAATTTAAAAAAAAAATCAAAAATGAAAACATTATAATATAAATCATTTAAAAAATAATAATAATAATAAAAAAAAATCATCAAATCCCTGGGGTGGTAGGGTCCAATTCCTAGTATCAACCCCTACCACCCGAGGGCCTATTGGGCCGCAGGGGTGAGCGGGAAGGGAGTTGTGTGTAGCTCCCTCCTCGCCCAACCTCACCGCCCAACAGGCTCGGGGGTGGCAGGGGCCACCTGGGCCGCAGGAGTGAGCGAGGAGGGAGCTGTGTGAAGCTCCCTCCTCGCCCACTCCCGTGGTCCAACATGCCCTGCCACCCCAGGGCTTTTTTTTTTGGTTTTTTTCTTTCAATTTTTTTCTTTTTATTTTTATTAATTTTTCATATATCTATATCTATATCTATATCTATATCTATATCTATATCTATATCTATATTATATATATATATATAATATATATATATATATATATAATATATATATATATATATATATATATATATAAATATATATTCATTTTTTTTATTATTTTGTTTTAATTGATTTTATTTTTTAACTTCAAAATTTTTATGTGTTTCTCTTAATTTTTTTCCTTAAATTATGTTATATTTTTTGAAATATTTTCCATTTTTTCAATTTTTTTCGTTCAAATCTTTAAATTTTACTAGTAAATTTTGTTTTTTGTTTTTTTTGTTTTTACCTTTTTTTCTCTTTTTTTTTTTTTTTAATTTTTATATTTATATATTTGATATTTTTGTTATGTTTTTTATTTTTTTATTTATGTTTTATTACTTCTTATTATTTATTTTTAAATTTGTGTTTTATTTTTATTGTTTTTATTTTCTTTTTCCATATTTGAAAATTTGTTTTCTTGTATTTTTATTGTGTTTTTTCTTTTTGGATATTTGAATTATTTGATACTTTTATTTTTTTATTTTTACAAGTTAATTTAGTTTTTTTATTTTTAACTTTTTTATTGTTTCTTTTTTCTTTTCTTTTTTAAGGATTGTTAGTCATAAATGTTTTCCATAATGTCATGTTTGAAATATTTTGAAAACTTAAATTTTTTTTGTAGTCATAATCTTTGGTTTTAATTCCATGGTTGAAAAACTGTCAATATTTGAATGTTTTTCTAAGTTATGAATATTTTATCTTTAATGTTATGGCTGAAAACAGTCATAAGTATTCTTTCAGAAGTTCGTGCTTGAAAATCATTAGAAATTTAAAGATTTTTAGAGTCATGATATTTTATTTTTAACGTTATTATTAAAAAATGTTGAAACTTAACCCTGAAAAAAAAGACATTATTCCAGCATCAACATTTTTTTCAAGGTGTTTTTTGCACACAAAAATTTGGTTAAAATTTGATTTTTATTGTCATTTTTAAAAAATGTTGAAAATGTACCCCAAAAAAGATGTTATTCCAGCATCAACACTTTTCATTTTCAGCCTGTTTTTTCATGTTTTTTGGGGGTTTTTGGGCTAGAGAACCCGTTTTGAGGTAGCAGTTCTCGTTTGATCGGTAACTATGTTTACTGAAGGAAATGAGTGGCCAATCTCCTTTATGAGTGCTAGTCTACAAGGAACTGAGTTAAATTATCATGTCATCGACAAACAAGCATATGAAATGTACGAAGTAGTTAAGTACCTTAGGTCCTACATATTGAGAGCTCACACACTCATATTTGTACCTCATCCAATAGTAAAAACAATGTTTGTGCAGCAAGAGTTGGGTGAGAAGAGGGCTAATTGGATGACATGTCTTCAAGAGTATGATTTGGAGTTCAAACCAGTTCATACCATAAAGAGCCATGGCTTGTGTAAGCTAGTCATCGAAGCAAGAGATGCTCCTGAACAAGATCTTTTAGGATGGGAGTAGGAGGTCGAAATGTATAATATTGAACATGCTCCTAAGTCCATATCTATAGCACCATGGCATGTAGATCTACGGAAATTTCTAGAGCATGGAACCTTCCCCTCATGCATATCAAACAAGGGGAAAAGGGAAATCTAACTAAAATATCTATCTTACTAATTAGTTCATGGAGTGATTTTCTGGAAGCACCAAAATGGTGTCCTACTGAGGTGCCTTGAGTTGCAGGATACAAAGAAGGTCTTGAAAGATTTACATGATGGAATGAATGATGTCCACTATGCGGGTGACACTACAACACATAAGGTTATGCTAGCTAGTTGTTATTGGCCTAGTCTTTTCAAGGGTGCTCATGCTATTATCCACAAGTTTTAAGCATGTTAGGTATGCACCAATTGTGACCAAATATTAGTTGCCCCACTGCTACTAGTGGTAGTTGGAGAACCAATCAAATAATGTTCCTTGATGTTATTGAAGAATATTTTCCTCATTTATCAAAGAAACACTGATATATATTAATAGCGACATATTACTCCACTTGGTGGTCAGAACCAGTTTCTCTTAGATAAGTGAATGACCAGGAAGTCATCCACTTCTTGTAATAGAACATTATGACTAGGTTTGGAATTCCTACATCACTTGTATTTGATAATGTGACATATTTTTCATTGTTAAATATTTATGAATTCACATTAGAAAATGAGATTTTATTGAAACATGCATTGAATTACTAACTGTATGGAAATGGTTTCGCCGAATCCATGAATAAGAATATTATCTGTATAATCAAGAAGACCATTTTTTCCAAAAAAAAAGGAACTGGCATAAATATTTGACCAATGCTCTTTGGGCTAACTGTGTTACTCCAAAGAATTCCTTGAGAACCCTGCCATACTTCCTAGTTTACAGTAAAAAAGTTATCTTGCCTCTGAACCTGTATCTTCTAGCCTTGCAACTCCCTCTAGAGTCACAAGGTAGACATTGCCTCCTAGTGCAGAGTAGGATATATACATTACTTAAACTTGAGGAAGAAAGGTGCAAGGCCAAAGACCCATTTGTTGTACATTAGAACCATGTAAAGCATTGGTTTGATAAGAAGTCTATAGGGGAAAATAGTTTGATATGGGTGACCTAGTCTCAAAGTGGGATAAACCCCATGAAGAAAAGAGGAAACACACAAAGTTCCAACCTTTGAGGATTGGACCATTTGTTGTTGATTAAAATCTTGGCCACAATTCTTTCAAGCTGAAATAATTAGATGGGAGGATTCACCCCCTTCCCATAAATGGTCGAGATTTAAAGCATTAATTTTGACAGAAACTACAAGCTACACTTCCTGTACAATTGTTTTATTTACTTTCTTTTGTTTGTGCCCATTCTTTAGTTGTTATGTAATTCATGTCTTATCGCATCTTGTTGGTCAGTCAATGTACATAAATAAGACCCTTGTGTAAAGTGCGTGGCTCAAAAGTATTTGTAGTGTAATAAAAGAGGAGTGTGACAACCACAACACTTCGATTTCTATTGTTCTCCTTCTCTATTTGAGAAAATGACATAATTTGAGCTAAGTCTAGATGGAAATTATGATTCGTCCAATAGGATAACCTTGAGGGAACCTATTAGATACATGCATATGCTTTTATCTAAACTGCTCAACCTTTTGTAAATCTATTTTTGTGTTAAGACTTGTCCAATTAGATGAAAATCTAAAGTGATCAAAAAAATATTAGAAGTCTTAAAATAATTCTTTGAAGGGGAAATATCCTCTACTCTCAATAAGTAAGGATCCCTCTTCTTCCCATTGAAATAATAAGTTCTAATGCAAAATTCTATTAAAATAAATAAATAAAGGGTGAAAGAAGAGAAAGGATTCCTACGCAGGGAGGTGAAGCAAGTGACTTCATCGAGGAACTATCTAGGCTTGCTGGAAGTGAAGAAACATTTGTGCTCCTTAAGAGACTTTGCTGAGGTATTGCTCAGGCCTGCTGGCAGTGGATCAACACCAATGATGAAAAATCCTACTCAAAATCTCATAAACTCTCCAGGCACATTACCCTTTCCTATATTGAAACAATTCTGATATGGTGTATCTTTTGTTTGTGTTTCAACCAAGTTGATAAAAATGAGATGCTATGTGTAAAACTGGGACAAAAAGGGGAAATCGAGGCAATCGATACTTCCTGAAGGTCTGAAACTTAATGGAAAGCTATTCCTGATAAAGAAGCTAAATTTCACCTAGTGTGTCGCCAAGAGTTTTTTCTACTACAATACAAACTCTAAAAATTCGCTACAATTGAATTTTGGAGCCTACCATCATTACCGTGTCTAAAGTCACTTTGATATTCAGGCATTATTTCATGTTATTTTATGTGTTTCAAGTGTCTTCGGATGGTCTCAAGTGTCTTCGCATTGATCAAAATGTAATGAACAAAGTTTGTATACTCAGAGGAATGCTCTGATACCACTATAATGAACAAAGTTCATATACTTGCAATAATCTTCAGAATACTTTGAAGAAAAATACATCCATTGTAGGACAAGTAATTGTTTATTGAATATTGTATAAAATAATTAATGAGATATTTATAATAAGGGCGAGGGCCTGCTTCTATACCCTAGGTAGGTACCTCTTCATCAACAATAATGTCCTTAGGGACAAACCTTTTCATTAACTAGTTACTAATTAATCATTATTTTTTATTATTATTGTTTTACATTATTTGTATTATTTTATATATATTTTATTCATAACATTGCCTTCCTCTTAAAAAAAAAATTGTTCTCAAATCTTACTGATGAAAGGGCTTGATCTCTTTTCCTCTTTCAATATTTTCTCATCTCAGTACTTTTATCATAGTTGATACAAGACGATATGATCCTTTGAGTGACAAAAAAAAGTTCCAGACTGAGAATGGATATGAAAATCCTAGATTAATATTTTGTGGAATCTTCCAATCACTAGAACTTTGAAATAAATTGTTGTCATAGGACTGGATTTTGTAAACCTCAGTATTCTTTGGAACATAAATCAATTATTTCTGTTCTGAATGGTTCAAACATATAAACTTACTTAGTTTTATGCTCTTATGGTTCATATGTCGATAAGGAGTTCTTTTGCTTGAATTTTCCCTTATCATGTATGTGGTAATTTCCTCATTTACTTCAGGTACTGTTGTTGTTGAGTTGGCTATGGAATCATCACTTGGAATTTCCATTGTTTGAACTGCAAAATTATTGGCTTGAGGGGCTTAGACCCAGGTTTAGAGTTAGTTGTGTAACCAATAAAACCCTTTATCACTGGCCCTTTCAACAACGATTTGCTCACGCAGACAACAGTCTCAACCGAGGTGATATTGGGGGATGCTTGAACTAGGTTGCCACTTCCAGAAGGATTATGGAGTGTGGACCTTGACGTAGTCTGACTCACTTGCAGATGCATTACTATGCTACGCAATATTACTTAATATTATACAAAATCTGATCTATTCATACAAAAAGACTATTTCGTAGATCTAAAACTCTATGTACTGTACATAAATCAATGGACCTTAACTGTAATTAATTGTAACAACATTCATATATTAATTATGATCTTATCTTTTACTCTGCATGACAAAACTAAATAGTAATTGCATAAATTAAAGTACAAAATGTAAGTACACAGGTCTTCCTTTGCAATCTTCTTTATTATCTTCAGATCTTCACAATTACAATCCTTCTTATCCTATGCACACAGCTGCAGGGGCCTACAGACACAACTGTATACTTACCAAGGTATCCACACACATAGCTGGAGGAGCCTTCTCCTTTGCTCTAACGCAGAAAGATATGACAATTACAGAATCAAAAACATCAAAACATATCCACTATATCCATGCTTGTGACTTACTAAGACAACCCTTCATATATCTTTTTCTTGTACAATACCATGGTCCGTAAACCATGATAAGAGCTCAAAACATACAAATTGATCCCATCCTTTTACAAAATAAGAGGCTTTGACCAACCCTAAAGCCCCTATCACTCCTAAAACACTACGTGAAGCATGCTCCACTCCTCAAAATGTGGGCTCTTTACAAAACTTTGAGAAAACATTGACTCAGGGGACTCTACCCAACAAGCCCCCAACACAAAAATGTGACTCATCTCGAGTCACTCAGCTGATAAGTCCCAAATCTTCACTTTGAGACCACTATATGCATCCTTTAAAGGTTGAAGTGTCATACTTCCTCTACCAACTTCTCTATCGTCCGCCCTATTGTCACTAGATTGATGGTTCTTTGCACCTGCCTTATGATCTCCAGCTTGCTCTCCACTGTCTGTGAGAGCTGAATGGCTTCATCATCCAATGGATGCATCCACACTGAATTAATCTACTCCTTTCTCTGCAGCTCATCGATCTGTCCTTTCAAAAAATTTCCCTTCTAGAGATGGGAAAATTGTTGCGTAGGTGCTAGGGTCTGCGCCATCACTTTGATTTCATCAAACTGTTGCTTCTTGTCATGAATCTCTTCCTCTATCTTCTGTACATGTGGGTCCTCTTACAGCGATGCCCATATCTCCATAGTGTCTTCGAAGATCTAACTATAGTCCTTGACTGTAGTAGCTATATTTTCCATAACAACCTTGATATCCACTTCATGCTAATCATGAACCTCTAGTGGATTTTCCGTGTACAGCCTCATCTGCAACTCCATGATTTGCATTTCTAGCTCGAATTTTAATTTTTCAACTTTCGCCTTTGATTATTTTATAGCTGCAACAAGCGTCTGAAGCTTCTCTTTGGGTGTTACCTTTGTCTGTATTTGGAGCTCCAATATCTCGTTGCAAGCTTTGGTGATGACCTCTTCTAGTTGTTGCCTATGCGCAGCTGCCTCATCACGATCCTTTGATGGCCTGATTCTTGTCCTCAAACATTTGTTGTTTGTCAGTTATCATTTTTAACTTCTTTAATTACCAACAGAGCGCGTTTTTCCCACACCTTTAGTTCATCGGTGACTCCCTGATGTAACTTGTGCAAGGTCTGAGTGGGGAGTGTTGCAAGATTGATACTCATATTTTTCTGTGTTGCGCACTCCCAATCTTCAACAATCTCAAAATGTAGATCATCACCTGGTAGTTGCACATCTCGGAGCTTGAATGTGATTATTGTCTATGTGTTACCTATATTTGTGCTTGATGGTGTCGCTCTTGCTTGAGGCACACTCACTTGTACCATGCTTTCCTGAACCTACAGCTCCTTGAGGCCCTATTAGACCTCTGTCAAAACCTCTTTATATTGGTTTTCAATGTTCGTTGGTTCTTTACCGTCTCAATTATGGAGAGATGACCCGAACCAATGTTCAATCATCCTAGCATGACTATTACTTCAAAATTGTACTCTTGGAACGACAATAGCCACTTGCAGATCTTACCCCCCAACACAAGCTTGTTCACTAAGTACTTTAGCACAAAATGGTCCATAAACATCTTGAAGTTCATACCTAATAAAAAAATGCATGAATTTCTAAAGCACATACACCATAGCCAAGCCCTATCATTCCATTGTGGAATAATTCATTTCTGCATTAGATAATTTTCGACCCGCAAATCCGATGTGGAGATCAAGATCCCCTTCTCCTGGCTGTGCTAAGACAACACCCAAAACTATGCATGATGCATATACATGAATGTGGAAATCATTCTTCCAATCTGGAAACATGAGGATCAATGTAGTGACCATTTTTTCCTTTAATATGTCAAGGCTCTTTTGACATTCATCATCCCAACAAAAGGTGACATCTTTCTTCAGTAATTTTTCCATTGGCGCAGTGATCTGCACGTAGGCCTTTATGAATTTTTGATAATAACCAGTATGACCTAGAGTCACCCGTAGCTACTTCACATTCTTTGGCAGATCCAAATTGATAATAACAACAATTTTTGTAGGGTCCACCATAAACCCCACTTGCAAACAACATGTCCCAGTAATATTCCATATGGTATACAAAAAATACACTTTTTCAAGTTCAGCGAGATTTGATATTTCCTACAGGTATCCAACTTCAAGAACAATCTCGAAACATGCTTTTTTAATAGTCCAAATACTGTCTAGTCAACAAAATAAACCTCCAGAAATTTTTTGATGTATTCTTTAAACGTTGCGTGAAAACTCTGGAGAATATTGTAGGTGCATTATTCAACCTAAGTGGCATGACTATATACTGAAATGATCCCCATTCAGTAGCAAAAGTGGTCTTACTCCTATATTCCGACACGATATTAATCTAATGGTACCCTCAAAAGCCATTTGTAAAGGAGTAGGCCTCCTGTCCTCCCACATTATCCAAAAATTCATCAGTGAATGGTGTTGGGAATGGGTCATGTACACATGCATCATTAAACTTTCTTAAATCAACACAAATCCTTATGTATCCCTTAGTCTTTTCCCCCCACATAACCATCAGGCTCACCCATTCAAATTCTTCCATAGGTTCAATCATTCCATCTGTGACCATCTTCTCAAGCTCCTCCTTCAACTTCTCTTTGTATTTTTCATTTAGGCCATATGGTCGTTGTTTAACAGGTTTTATGTTTAGCCTATATGGTCATTGAAATTTGTTTGAAACAACTCCTGGTACTCATGAAATAATTCGACGACCTTACCTACTATATCTTCATCCCAATAATCTTTGATGCATGCAATTTTGGGCTTTGCCTCTGAGCCTATATTGACTTGCTTCATCTTAATAAGCTGTGTTATGTCAGGTATC